>ML813430.1:195973-206766 GCA_009831015.1 Picea engelmannii | reverse complement strand
GTTAAAAAAACTTTTCACTCTTTATTATTGAATACATCTCATTTGATAATGAATTTTAATTCACTTCTAGATGCATGGATTATAAAATCACTTAATTTTTTTTAATCAAATGAATTTTAATTCACTTCTAGATGCATGGATTATAAAATCCCTAAATTTTTTTAATTAAAAGATCTGAAGTAGACTTTAAAATGAATTTTAACTCACTTCTAGATGAGTGGATTATAAAATCACTTAATTTTTTTTAATTAAAAGATATGAAGTAGACTTTAAACCATTTAGATATAAAAAATTATAAATTATTAAATATAATATTTTCAAATCATATAAATATAAAAAATTATAGAATTATTTAATATAATATTTTAAAACAATTACTTATTTTATTGCTATTTTCTTAAAATGACACCATAATCTTCACTACTCAACCATAATTCCAACCCCTTTAAACGGCATAATGAAAAAAATTATATGCTTATGGTTTAATAAAGCTTGAAACCACAAATATCACAAGGAATTAGCTCAACAACCAAACACACGGTGCATGCATAATGTATATTTACGCCATGGATGCATAATGTATAATAGAGTAGGGTGTTAACCCTTTAGTGGGTGAAAATGCTGGCCACCTACACAATTGGTTTTATGGAAATCAGGGGTATGGTGAGAGTCCGAACAAAAAGTACTTTATTTCGGATATCATGTGATATTGTTTTTTAATGCCCGTAGCGGGACTCACTGTTCGCATGGTACACGCTTCGAATCCATAGATAGCCACGCCCGCTTCTCTTATTTCGCGAGCCCTCATCAAATCCCTTCACCTGCTTTGCTCTCTGGGGGGAGATATCGCACACTCAGCGCTGCGTCTGTGAAATGCCGGAGCGAGGGTTTTGGTTGCAGCAGGGCCGCCATTAATTTCCCTGCAAAAGGAATCTCTTTTCCGGAATCGGTTCGCTGGTCCCAGAGTGCCTCCTGCTGCTATAACTCCTGCCATTTTAGAGGTTGTATGTATAAATGCCCCTACCTACTTTAAGTTGAGTCACCGTCTCACTTGCCCTGTCTTGAATATCCAGTGTATCACGAGGATAAATACTTATATATCCATATCCTGAAACCCTGAAACCCGCATTGCTGCATCTTCCTTGGTTGCTAGTTTCTGTTCAAAATGCAGACTTTAGCCGCTGTTTTGCTGTTTTTGGCCGCGTTGAGCCCGGTTTTTGCCCGAGAGCTGTCTACCCAGAAGGAGATATACAGCACTCTCGATGTGCAGGCCACTCTGAGAGTTGCAAGGGGGGAAGTTGTACAACCTGCAAAGGAAGAAACCCTCGAGATAAAACCCTGGTCTATCCCGCTGGTTCACAGAGATGCAATGAAGGGCAACAGTAACAAAAACAACGAACTTAGCTACGCGGAACGCATGCAGCAGAGGCTGAAGCGCGATGCGGCTCGGGTTGCCGCCA
This sequence comes from Picea engelmannii, assembly GCA_009831015.1. NCBI lineage: Eukaryota > Viridiplantae > Streptophyta > Pinopsida > Pinales > Pinaceae > Picea > Picea engelmannii. The sequence continues at coordinate 205,306 of ML813430.1, read as the reverse complement.
TTAACTCACGGCTGGAGCTTGCAGTGAATGGGATCAAGCGTTCGAGCCTCAAGCCCGATTCCTCGTCGTCTTTCACGATGGCGGAGTCTGACTTCCAGAGCCCCGTGGTCTCCGGCATGGACCAAGGCAGCGGCGAATACTTCTCCCGAATCGGCGTCGGTGCTCCGCGGCGCGACCAGCTTATGGTGCTTGACACGGGCTCCGATGTAACCTGGATCCAGTGCGAGCCCTGCTCTGATTGTTACCAGCAATCCGACCCCATCTACAACCCGGCGCTCTCTTCGAGCTACAAGTTAGTCGGCTGCCAGGCGAACCTTTGCCAGCAGCTCGACGTCTCGGGCTGCAGTCGCAACGGAAGCTGCTTGTACCAGGTGAGCTACGGCGACGGGTCTTACACACAGGGGAACTTTGCAACGGAAACGCTAACCCTCGGCGGGGCACCGTTGCAGAACGTGGCCATCGGCTGTGGCCACGATAACGAGGGGCTGTTCGTCGGTGCCGCGGGGTTGCTTGGCCTGGGCGGAGGGTCGTTGTCCTTCCCTTCACAGTTAACGGACGAGAACGGTAAAATCTTCTCCTACTGTCTCGTAGACCGTGACTCCGAATCCTCGAGCACTCTCCAGTTCGGGCGGGCGGCGGTGCCCAACGGAGCCGTGCTAGCACCGATGCTGAAGAACAGCCGCCTCGACACCTTCTACTACGTTTCTCTCTCCGGAATCAGTGTCGGCGGTAAGATGCTTTCCATCTCGGATTCCGTCTTCGGCATCGACGCCTCCGGAAACGGTGGCGTAATTGTCGACTCCGGAACTGCCGTGACGCGCCTGCAAACGGCTGCATACGATTCCCTCCGCGATGCTTTCAGGGCTGGGACGAAGAATTTGCCGTCGACAGACGGAGTCTCACTCTTCGACACCTGCTACGATCTCTCCTCGAAAGAATCCGTCGACGTGCCAACGGTCGTTTTCCATTTTTCTGGCGGCGGGAGCATGTCACTTCCGGCAAAGAATTATCTGGTTCCCGTCGATTCGATGGGCACTTTCTGTTTTGCCTTTGCGCCGACGTCGTCGAGTCTGTCTATTGTCGGGAATATCCAGCAGCAGGGGATCCGAGTTTCGTTTGACCGGGCTAACAATCAAGTGGGATTTGCCGTCAACAAATGCTGATTTCCGTTTTATCTGTCAATAGACGGGAAATAACTTATGTTTAATTTCATCTTCAGCTATATGTACGCGTATTGCAGAACTCTTTTTAAGTTATTAATCCGTTATGTAATTGAATTAAATATGTAAGAAAAAAAGAGCGCAGGGCGATGCTGTAAATGCTTCTAAATTATATTTTGTGTTTGGGTCTGGAATTGTAATATTCTATTACTAGCCCTTGTACTCGAAAATAGTTTTTATTTCCTAGATTTTAATGAATGTACCAGACTACGAAATAGTTGTGTATTTTTTCCTTTCTCCAGAAATAATAAATTCAATTTAAGATCTTAAATTAGCTGATATCTTAAATTAGGTTTTTCTGTTCTTCTCTGGTTTTTAATGAATTTTTGTTTATATTCAATGTGAGCTAATTTGTTCTGACGACGGAGTGTATGGATGATGATGGAGTTTTAGTTGAGAACTTTAATTATTTGTATCATGCAAAAGTTCTCTGCAATTAAAAAAAATGTTATGGGATTTGTATGATTTGTGGTGGTGGTGTTGGCGGCAGCGGTGGCAGGAGTAAATTATTGAATTATTGGGCCCAACCTGTAATTCATGTCCTTGGTGCCTGTCATGTGACATGGTCAGCATCTTTTGATTATATATATATATATATATATATATATATATGTACTTGTCAATTGGTCGTGCACTGAGACGTTATTATTGTGTTTCAAACTTGTCGATATTTGTCACTTGGTGGGTGCTGGTGTTTCAGATTTGTGGAACTGGAACTGTGTAGATATTTTTATCTGATGTTGCTGGTGAAAGAAAACAGCTGATAAACAGAGAAGAATGTTTATATGAAGGAAATATACAACGGTACAACACTGTTTTTTTATTTTGCAGCTGTTCAGTGATCCTGTTCAGTGAGGATGAGGATTCTGATTCTCCATTTTTCAATTGTTTCTTCATTTGGTTTTATCATCTTATTATTATTTTTCGATCCTGGTCACCGTTGGTTTCTTCATCCCTTTTTTCAATTGTTTCTTCATCGATTTCATCATCTCATTTTTCGATCCTGTTCACTGATGTTCATTGATTTCGTCTCCTGTTCATTCAGGATGATGATGTTCATTGATTTCGTCTCCTGTTCATTCAGGATGATGATGGGTGAAGTAATGGCTTGATTCTCCATTTTTAACCCGTTTCTTCATCCCATTTTTTCAATTGTTTCAGTGGTTTCCTCATGGGGAACGATTCCTATAAAGTGTTGGGGAACGATTCCTATAAAGTGTTGCTGGAATAAAAATAAAATATTTTACCAGTTTTTTTTTTAAAAAAAAATTCACATTATCTATACTATTATTATTTACCATTTATACTATTATTATTTACCATGGGTACATTTAATAGGTTTTTAGTGTTTAATCAGTATTGTATGGACAAGATTAAATATTGATGGAATATTCTTAGTAGTCCCAATAAATCAATGGTTGGGATTTCAACCACTAACTTCCTCATTATTATAAAGACATCAGTTTACATGTTTATTTTTTTACTTTTACTTAATCATATTTAAAATTTAGGCCGTTTCTCTTTCCCGGTTCAGGTTTTGCAAGCTGTCTTTATTTAATATTGCTAGATCCAATTTATCCGAGACAACAATATAACACTTATGACAGTTGCAGCTAATCCCAAGGCGGTTCTCTTCCCGACGGTTCAGGTTTATTTTAGCGCGGTTTTCTAAACGAGCCGAAACTTTTCCGCGTTCACCAGCCACGAATTTGTGACTGTGCTAGTGTATTGTATAGTGGGTTGGTGGGATATGTTTTTTTTTTTTTTTTTTTAAATAAAAAGATTTTATTGCTTCAAAATGCTATCATAATCGTAAATAAGTTCAAAATGCATCATAATCATACATAATGTTAAGTGTTTAGTTCAAAATGCATCATAATCATACATAACTGAATAGAGACTTTCCACCTATTTCGCGAGACAAGTGGAAACGGGAACAACGGGCTGCCCGATATGTTGTTTGGACCAAGGCAAAAAATAGTGCCCTGTTCCGCCAAACAAATGGAAACCAAAACAGGTCGCTGGGAGGTTCATTGTCTAAACAGGTGGCTGGGAGGTTCATTGTCTAAACACTCTGAGCAAGAAGAGAGAATCTTGAGCATGGGAATGAAAACTCCACTCCTATAGAATTTTGACAATTACAGTGCATAGAGCAAAAGGAAAGGAAAAAAAACTTTTCAAGATTAAGTAGTGGATGAGCTAGTGAATCCTTTGCCGCCATGAGTGTCGCCGGTGGGAGCGAAGACTAACAGTTGTGCACAGGTTGGACACCTTTGTTGACTCTGCGAGCCTGAGAGAGCGTTGTACAATATGTTGAGATGGCTGCTGAGAAGGGTATGCCTGTGTAATTGTTCTTGCATGTCCCTGCACCTCTCAAAGATGAGGTCCAGGGGTTTTGGTGAGAGGAAACTAGTGGAGCGCGAATCTTGGTTCAGAGCGTTGGAGGGAGGAGGGGGGTCCCCTCAAGGCGTTCGTCCGACGAGATTTCTTCCTCAATTGTGCAAGTTGCCCAGTCTGAGTATTCGCTGCACTGGGGGTGGAATGGCTAGTGCAGGGCAGATCGTGGGGGTCTGGAACAATGTACAGTAGGGAGGTCGACGGAATGATAATCGACGTTGCTGGAATCTCTTCTTCCACAATGGCAATTGGAGGCTCTTCAGTGTCCTTGTCCTTATGGACTAGAGAAGTCAAAGGTGCCTGGGAGAAGCGATGAAACCTTCTTTGCTTGGCGGCGACGCTGTGATAAGAGGGCCCTCTCTTGGGCTTGTCGTGCTCTCGAGGCATGGTCGTGTAGAGAATCTAGACTTTGAGTGGGCGAAAAACTTGCAGAAAGGGGAGGAGAACCGCTGGAGCAGAGCCAAAACACAAGAACTAAGCCAAATTCGAATGACAAGAGCCATAACATATCCAGAGTAAATGGAGAGGCGTCGGAGGAGATGAAGGGACCTTGCGCGTGCATCCCATACCCATCACAGTGCACCAACTGCTAACCCTGCTTCACTGAAGGAGCCATTAAACCAGAATGAGAGAGTTGTCTTGCTTGCTATATGAGCCTTGAATGCCGCCCATCCTACGAGATATGGATGTGAGGGTGGCTGCATATGTCATTAAGTCAACGATGTGCATGTTGGCCAATTGGCACCGCATCCGGGGGTGGGATAATATTATGGTGGAAGCGTATCTTTTTTTATCAAAATTTAGGATTGGTTTTGGGCATATAACCAAAACCATATTTGTTCAATTTGTTCTGTTGAGCTTGAAGCCAGGTTTATTATTCAAAAATGTAAAATGGTTGATTGTTTTGAGAACCTGATGCGAAGATTGATGCGATGATAAATAGTTTTTTTTTTGTAAGTTAGTAAGTATATTAGAGCCTTCTGAAAATTTACAAGCTCACTGTTCTAGGTGTCAACAATGCCTAGCTGAGAAACCACTGTTGGCCCTGGTTCAAAAATTTAGTGACACTTGTCCAAAATATAATGATGCTTGTCCAAAAATAGACGAAACTAACCGTACTGAGAAAATCTACTATGACGCGCAGGGCTCTGAGCTGTTTGAATTCTAATCTAAGCAGAGCGGACTGTCTATACATTTTCATCTCTAACTGAAAAAACATGGAGTAAAAGACTAGAAAAAAGAACTTTTCAGAGCCCTGCGAAGACGTGGGTATTCTTCAACTTGCTCTTGTCTCATTCAACGCTCCCTTGCCTAAGGTCTTGGAGAAAGAGTAGCAGTTTGTCCACCCTGCTCCTTTGATCTTCATCCTTCGTATGCAAGTCCCTTAGGGTGGATTTGATGTCCTGCTGGCCCCTGGCCAAATCACGCAAAGCCTTTGTTATATCTCCCTGATTAGCAAGGTTGTGGCAAGGGGGACGAGTTGGGGAATACGTCGAGGTGGAGGGATGAGGAGAAGGGGCAGAGGTGGCTTCAGAAAGGTGGCGTGACAGGGAGAAGGTGGGAGGTGGTTGGTGTGGTGGTGGAGAGGGTGGGGGAGGTGCGTAGCCTAGGGAGTTCCCGAAGGCGTCGAACCATTCAACCCGACAACCATACTCATTTGAGAGAGGCGAAAGTTCTTGAGTGGCTTCACGCTGTGGCTCTGCGGGAGCAAGAACCGTAATAGATGGCAGGTAGGGAGAGCGTTGAAATCTGGAGGGATATCAGCGCAAGGCATTTCTGTGTTCGAGAGGTGGTTCGAATTTGGCATTTCCCTGCCCCTGGCTGCGCCGCCTCTAGATTTTCCTCTCAGGCGTGGCATAAAGGGTGTCGTTGCAGGGAGGGTGGATGCGCAGAGCTTGAGGATCAGAAGAATTCTGTGAGGAAGAGGGATGGCGTCGAGAGAGGGAAAATGCTCCCGAGTTCGGCGATAAGGGCTCTTGGTCCTGGACGGGGAGGTGACTGCTGTGGTGACGTGCTCCTCTCCATGTGCGATCTCATCCTGCAAATCCTCCAACTCGTGCGATGGGTTCCCTGCGTGAAGGTTTGGCAGGTTGGTGGCGGTGAACCTTAAATTGTGAGGTGATGCACGAGGAGGGGGATAGGACGTGCTGGGACAACTGGGACCTTCTAGCGCCATCTCGCTGACTCGCTGGCCAGGTGGCCTCTCTGTGGCTTGTACACTCATGCTGCCCGATATCACCCCATCCAGGGATGCGGTAATAAATAGTTGTTTCCAATAAAAATTGTTAGATTGTTTTAAATTTGAGAACAAAAATTGTTGTGGGGATGCAGTGATAAATTTTTAATTTCAATTAAAAATGTTTTAAATGTGAGATTTGGATTTTTGGTAATTTTTTATTTTATTTTAAATGTGAGAATAAAAAATAAAAAATTGTTTTGAATGACAGTGTTGGATTTTTGGAAAAATGGTTGTTTTAAATATGAAAATAAAAATGGTTTTAAATGGGAGATTTGGATTTTTGGCAAAATGGTTAATAATGTATATAGTGTTTATATTGACTTGGATTTTTGGCAAAATGATTAATAAAGGAAATTGTTTTTGTTTTTATATTAAGTAATAGACCTATGTATATTGTTTTTGTTTTTATATTAAGTAATAGACCTATGTATATTGTTTTTAATTTTATATTAAATAATAGATCTGTGGGGTCAATAATTTTTTGGCTTTATTTCTCTTTTCTTTTGAACTTTCTCCATCTGCTGTTAGAGAGATCACTATTGATGAAATATTCATTGACCAGTTTAGTCTTCTTGGCTGTTCTTTGAAATATAATATAATTGAGAGTATATAGCCCTTTTAGATGAGATTTTTCTGCTACAGAAAACACAAATTTCTTAAAGCATAGTATTTGGGGAAGCAACTTACAATGTTTGGATTAAAAAAACATAAAAAATAATGATAATTCCGAAAAACGACTCGGAGTCATAGCAAGGACAAAAGATTCAAATGTTGATGAATTAATTTAACAAATTAAATCATTCCTTATCCAAATGTCAAGAAACTAATTATGGAATTAAATTGCTTATTTCTAATAAGCAAACCGTTCAATCATCCGTTATGTTTAAAAGCTACGGTTACCGTTACGTTTAAATGCCACGGTTACCGTTACGTGGTTACCGTTATGTTTAATTCCCATGGTTAGCTATTATTAAAGAGTTGCACTGTAAAATCTAGACCTAGTGGATAATTTGGACTTGGTGGATTTCCAGGTTTGACAGGTAATAGTAGTGTAAAATCCAGATTTAGTGGATTTTCACGTTGGACAAGTACGACATGTAACTATTCAATTAAAATTGTCCATTTTAAGTTTAACATCAAGTTATTCTAACTATTATTGGTGGATTTTTTATGCATAGCTACTCTATCAAAATTGATTAAGTTGATTTTTGTGGAACTCGGGAAATTATCTATTTAAATTTATCGATATAAGTTGTTATAACCTTCGATTTATTAACATAGATAATTTTTAATTTTTCAATAATAAAAAATAAATAAAATTCAGAGGATTGCACTGGATTTTTGTGAAACTTAGGAAGTTGTCTATTCTATCACCAAAATAGATAATTTTAATATTAAACTTATTAATATAAGTTGTTATAACCTTAATTTAATAACATGGATACTTTTTAATTTTTAAATAATAAATAAGATTCAGAGGATTCCATATGAGTCAAAGTTAGGTTTACTAAAACACATTTCTTATTCCAAGTTGCTTTTCACATCATAAAAAATGATTAAGATAAACGAAATTTCTTTGAACTCAAGTTCTATAAACAATTACTTTATCCAAATTGACAGTGCGTTTATTATTTAAATAATTTTTTTTAATTGAAAATTTGTATAATTATTTTATCAAAATTATTTAAGGTGTATTTTTAAAATTTAAGTATTAGATATGATGAAGATGATGATGATTAAAGTCAATTGAAATCAAAATTGGTTTATAGATTTTTAATAAAGGTAAGAGAATACTTAGATTTATTTATAATGTTATTTCAATGCTAAAAAAATATGAGGAAAAGTCCAAGATCACTATAGTTTTGATGACTTTGAAGGTTAGGAAGGTGTGTATATTCAAGGCACTCTAGGGGAAAGTGTTTTTCATCTTCAACTTTCTTGGTGTCACAAAAATGACATATTCTTTCATGTCATTGTGTTTTGGGGATTGTCCAATCCGTCTCACTATGTAGCTCATGAGAATTAGTTCTATTTTTAGCAATATTGATTTTCTTTTTAAGGCTAGTCAAAATAGAGAGATACTTTTGATCTCTAATTTTTTATCGCACCATAGAATAACTTATTTTTCTATTCCCCAATGATTTATCCAAGAATTGACATCATTATGCCATCCTAGCTTGAGTTATTGGTAATTTTTGCTAGAGTTTGAAGCAATTTTGGGGAGCTTCTTGTTATCCATGTTGTTTAGCTTGTTCTTGTACGTTAAGTAATTAATGATAGTTGTGTTTTCAATAGGGGAAATGATTGCTTCTATGACCAGGATAGGATAGGGTGTATTACCTTCAATTTTGAGATTATAAGTTATAAAATTCTTTTGGATCTGTTCTATTTTTCTCCAGGATTCTCGAGAGATACTGCATCCCCAAACTTCACATCCATATAAGATAACACGAGTGACAATAAGAGTTTTTTTCTTATCCCATAGACAAAGGTTTGTTAATTTACAATTATTTTCAAACCCATAATAAGCTTTCCACCCTCTATTTATCCTTTTCTCAATGTTATAGTTCCAATTGAGCTTGTGATGGATATCAATTCCAAAATACTTGTACGAAGGCACTCCTCCAAGGTATTGTTGTCATATACAAAATTATCATATGTGATCTTATTTTGTTAGCGTTCACACTCATTTGTGTACTAGAGCAAAAGTCCTTGAGGATGCTAAGTTGCTTATTGAGGTCATAGGGATTCCATGCCATAAGAAGAATATCATTGGCATAGAGAAGAAGGATGATGACTATACTAGCAAGGGTTGGTCCAACACAACCAACAACTTCTAGACAAACTTCCAACTCGTCAATGTAAATGCCAAAAAGGGTAGCGGATAGGAGACAACTTTGCTTGATTCCTATATTGCAGTTAATTTCTTCTGACCAACCTTCAGTGCTCCTAAACTTGGTAATAATGTTCTCATACAACCTTATCGCAACAACGCTTAACCCGAAGAAAACACTTAGCTCTTTTAACCTATTCCAAAGGTTGGTCCTAGGCACAATGTCAAAAGCTTTCCTAAAGTCAACGAAACAATAAAAGAGATTGGTTTTATTGTTGAGACACTCCTTTGCAATGATCCTATACATGACAAGGTGGTCCACGATTGAATGATAACCTCTAAAAACAACCTAACATTTAACTCTTTTTCCATAGCTTTTTAGCTATATATATATATATGTTTTCTTTTAAAAGTTGCTTCAAAATATACTACATTTTAAGAATAGCAAACACAAATCATAATAAAATTACAAAACCTTCATACTTTTTGAAAGATTTATAATAAAAATAAAGTTAAACCAATTTTTTTAACAATAAAATAATTAAAAAATATTTTTTTAAGATTATATATATATATATATATATATATATATATATATATATATATATATATATATATATATATATATATATATATATATATAT
>ML813430.1:157705-169613 GCA_009831015.1 Picea engelmannii | reverse complement strand
ATGGTGGTTCCATGAAATGTGGAGGGCACTGTGAAAATGTGCATCTCCAAATCGGTGACTACCACCTAAAATCCCATATGTTTGCTATCGACATGGGTGGTTGTGACATTGTGTTGGGTGCAGACTGGCTAAGAACTTTGGGTTCCATTCTCATGGATTTTAAGGCATTAACCATGCAATTCGACTAGGAAGGCCACCAATATAAATTCCAAGGCATCACTGTTGGTTCACTTGAGGTTATTAGTTCCCATCACATGGAAAAGCTGCTCAAAAAAGGTCATTCTGGTGTCATTGCCCAACTCCATGCCATACAAGCAACAAAGACACCCCCGATGCCACATGACCTCCAAGTTCTTCTTTCTAAACATCAAATGGTATTTTCCACTCCCCAAGGACTCCCTCCTTCCCACGGTGTTCATGATCATTCCATTCCCCTTGTACACGGAATCCTTCCTCCCAATATCTGTCCATATCGCCACCCCTTTTCAAAAAAAAATGAAATTGAGAAAATGGTCCAGGAACTCCTTAATGCAGGCATTATCCACCCTAGTACGAGCCCTTACTCTTCTCCTGTAGTCATGGTCCTGAAGAAAGAAGGTTCTTGGAGAATGTGTCCTGACTTTTGTGCCCTCAAAAAACTGACCATTAAAGAAAAATTTCCCATTCCTATCATTGATGACCTTCTGGATGAATTGAGTGGCGCCCAATTCTTTACTAAACTTGATCTTCGCTCGGGCTATCACCAGATACGTATGAAAGAGGCAGACATTCCCAAGATGGCCTTTCGCACTCATGAGGGCCACTATGAGTTTTTGGTCATGCCCTTTGGCTTGTGTAATGCCCCCTCCACCTTCCAAAGCCTCATGAATCATGTCTTCCGTCCCTTTCTCCGTCATTTTGTCTTAGTTTTCTTATATGATATCCTCATCTATAGAAAAACCTGAACATACCATCTTACTCATGTGGATAAAGTTCTCCATCTCCTCTCCTAGCACCAACTTTTCCTGAAATAGTCTAAATGTGCTTTTGGTGCCTCAGAAGTAGAATACTTGGGTCATCTGGTTGGCAAGGATGTCGTCAGGGTGGATCCGAAAAAGATTGAAGCTATGCAAGACTAGCCGCACCCAAAGACTCTCAAAATCTTGCGTGGATTTTTGGGCTTAACAGGGTATTATCGCAAGTTTGTTAAGAACTACGGAAAGATTGCAACACCTCTCACTGCTCTCCTAAAAAAGAACTCTTTCACTTGGACTCCAGCCGCTGCTCAAGCTTTTCAAACCTTGAAGACGCCCATGTGCACCACTCCGGTTTTGGCCCTTTCTGATTTCAAAAAGACCTTTGTGTTGGAATGTGATGCCTCAGGGAAAGAAATTGACGTTGTCCTTATGCAAGAGGGTCGACCTATGGCCTTCACCAGCAAGCAACTGTCTGAAAGGAATCTAGGCAAACCCATTTATGAAAAGGAAATGTTGGCTATTCTGCATGCCGTTGATCTGTGGTGCCCTTATCTCTTGGGGAAATGCTTCCAAATTAAGACCGACCATCAAAGCCTCAAGTACTTTCTGGAACAATTCATTTCCTCCCAGGAGCAAAAAAAATGGGTGACTAAGCTCTTTGGTTATGATTATGAGATCATTTACAAAAAGGGCAAAAACAATGTAGTGGATGCACTGTCCCAAAAATATGAAGAAGAAGGATCCCTTTTTTCTCTTTCCTTCATTGTACCCGATTGGCTCCAAGCTGTGCACCAGGAATGGATTCAAGATCCCAAAAGTTCGCATCTGATCCAACAATTGTAGACCAAGGCTCCAACTCCCCCAGGGTACTCTTGGCTCTAGGATGAGCTTTGATACAAAGGCCGTTTGTATTTAAGTAAACAATCAAATATTAAATCCACGGTACTTTCTGAGCTTCATGCTACACCCACAGCGAGGCACTCAGGGTTCACCAAATCATATGACAGGGTCAAACATTCTTTTTTCTGGGATGGTATGAAACAAGACATCCGTAATTTTTTCGCTGAATGTGAAGTGTGTCAACGCAACAAGGGAGAAACAGTCAAATCTCCGGGCACACTACAACTGCTTCTGATTCCACCTGCTATTTGGAAGGATATCTCTATGGACTTTATTACCGACTTACCCAAATCAGGGAATAAATCAGTCATAATGGTGGTTGTGGATCGCCTTTCCAAGTATTCTCATTTCTGTGCTCTTCAACACCCATTTACTGCATCCACGGTGGCTCAACTTTTCATGGATCAGGTCTTCAAGCTTCATGGCATGCCGCACTCTATTATTTTTGATCGTGACCCAACTTTCACAAGCAATTTTTGGCAAGAACTGTTTAAGCTACAGGGCACCCAATTGCATCTCAGCACAACTTATCATCCCCAGACTGATGGTCAAATGGAAGTTGTCAACAAGTGTTTGGAAACATATCTAAGGTGTTTTGCCTCTGAAAAACAACATCAGTGGCTCAATGGCTACCCCTAGCCGAATGGTGGTACAACACTTCCTACCATAAAGCTACTCGCATGACTCCTTTTGAAGCGGTATATGGACAGAAGCCACCTTCAGTTCTCTCATACTTACCCGGTACCTCAAAGGTCCAAGCGGTTGACCAAACACTTACAGTTCGAGAGGATATTCTTCGTACCCTTAAAGAGAACTTGGTCATGGCACATAATCGCATGAAGCAACAAGCAGATCAAGGTCGCTCTAAACGTCAATTTGCAGAAGGGGATTAGGTGTTTCTGCGACTGCAACCATACAAGCAAACTTCCCTCAAGGCCGAGCATTGTCAGAAGCTAGCACCCAAATTTTATGGTCCTTATACAGTTCTCAAGTGTGTGGGACAAGTCACATATCAGTTAGCTTTGCCCAGTCAGTCGAAGCTACATCCAGTTTTTCATGTTTCATGCTTAAAGAAGGTGATTGGAACTAGGTGCCAAATTCAAACCAACCTTCTCGAGTTAGCTGAAGAAGGATCCATTTGGCTACAGCCAGAAGCAGTTTTGGACCAGCGTGAGCGTCGCCTGCGTCAGAGAACCATCAAGGAAGTGCTAGTCCAGTGGAAAGATACGACTCCAACAGATGCCACTTGGGAACTAGCTACCATTTTGCAGCTGTTTCTGCATCTCAAGCCTTGAGGACAAGACTGCTTTTAAGGGGGCGGACATGTTAGGGTCCTAACCCACACATAGGTAGATCAATATATTTGGATGTAATAAAGGTCAATATTAATAAGGCCTTTCAATAAAATAGAATAAGGCGGATGTAAGAAGACCTAATATAAGTTTCCGCTTCTAGAAGGATCTTCCTCTAGATGCTTCTCTTGATAGACATATTTAGTATAAATAACAGTCGAGGGTATGAAAACCTTGGCTGGGAGATTATTGTAATAGAGCGCTACTCGATTGGAGGTTGCCCCCTCGAAGAGGCCTGTGAACATTGCTTTCTGAATCAAAGTGCTATTTCTGTTGTTGTTCTTATATCATTTCTGTGCTTTTGTGGAGATTATGCTGGATATATTACTGTTATTCTGCCATTTCTAGCATTTTATTTCTGTTCTACATATTTATTATATCTGGAATCTTGAAATATTTTGTCGCAAAGTGGTTGTAGTATGTTCGGAGTTTCTTGCTCGGAATGCTGAGCCAGGTATCGTCTAGTTCCGAGCCTTCCTTGCCAACCCCCTCGTTGGCGAGCCTGTCCGCTAGAGCATTCGATGACCTGCACACCCAACGCAACTCTAATGTATTCAAAGTTCTTAGATGCTCCTGGATTTTCTGTAGGGAGTGTGCAAGGCGCCAGTGGCGTTGAACCTTTCCCGCTCTGGTGCCATTTTGGAGTCTTTTCACCGTGTTGATAACCAAGGTGGAGTCACCTTCCACGATGGTGTTTGTCATCCTTTCATGACTTAGGATTTCAAGGCAAATTTATAGGGCTCCAAATTCCGTCGCATTGTTGGTTGAGTTTCCCATGCTCCCAACGTATAGTTGGATGATGTTGCATCCACTGTCTCTAATCATTCCCGCCCCTGCCACTCCTGGATTTCCTTTTGCCGCCCCGTCAAAAGTTAGTTTGAGGAACCCTCACGGAGGGGGAGTCCAGTTGTGGGTTGCACCCTACAGGTATGTTGTTGTGCCATTCTTTTAGATGGAAAAAATCTATGATGCGAGAGTCTTGGTTTGTAAGTTGCGCTTTCTCCGTATTGCAGTTGCGACTCTGCACCGTTTCTCTTATTTGAGAGACTATTTCCTCCTTTAGCCTTTCTGTTGGTATGCTTTCATTCCTGAAGATGCCCCAGTTCCGTTCTTTCCATATTGCCCAGATGATCATCCCCGACGTTAGATTCCAACAAAGGTTCACCATTTCATTTTCGCTGTAACCCTCATTCCAGTTGTTGATGGTTGGGCTGATGTTCCCCCGAATCCTATTGGATTGGTGGAAGATGCCTGCCGCCCAATCCCAAATCTCTGTTGTGTAATGACATTCATCGAGGAGGTGATTAATTTTTTCCTCCTTGACTTGACAGAGATGGTAGCGAGAGGGACCTATGAAACCCTTTTTCATGAGGTTCTCCCAAGTTAGAATTCGGTTATGTAGAACTAGCCATTTGAACATTTTGATTTTTGGCCATTGGGGGATTTTCCAAATCTTTTCCTACTACTGCTCCGGATTTTCTTGGTCCTGGCCCATGATGTAATACCGTGCTTCTTTTAAGTTTAATTCACCCCCATTTTTCCTGCCCCACCTCAATTGGTCCTCTTCTTCCGAGACCCTAATTTTCCTTTTCCCCAATTCATCCTCCACCTCTTTCATTATTGTTTCGATTCAAGCTCTATTCTGTGGATTAAGTTTGTCCCATATCCTCCATCTGGCACTGCCATCCCTTTGCTTCCAGTAATGATGGATTTTTGTTTTGCCTTGCCCAATCATTTCCTGTTGGAGCTCCTCCCTGTCCAGATTTTCCATTCCGGGTTCCTGTTACCATGCGTCCTCCCAGAACCTTGTTGTTCTACCATTTCTGACTTCCCAGAAGCTATGTTTTTGGATCCAGTTCTTATTTCACCAGGCGAGATTCCAGATGACTGATCCCTCCCTTATGCCCATGAACCGAATTCGCTCCTGGTCATTGATGTTCGGGGCATACTTGGCCTTCCAGAGGTTTTCCCATGACACCGATTTGTATTTTACCCATCTCCACCAGAGCTTTGCCCCGTAGGCTCTGTTGGTTACCTGTGGGTCTTGTAACTCTAGGCCACCTTTTCTTTTTGGTATGCATACCTTATCCCAGGCCACCAGGGCCCATTTATTTTTATTTTTTATGCCTTGCCATAGGAAGTCTCTTTAGATGGCTCTTATCTTTTGTAGGGTTCCTTTGGGGGTTGGGAACATTGACATCATGTACGCCGAAATTGCTTGTAGAACCGTCTTGGTGAGGTTAAGCCTTCCGGCCAGGTTTAGGGCTCTGTATGTCCAATTTTTTACCCTCTCCTGCAGTTTTCTGATAACTCCTTCCAACGTAGCATTTTTGCAGGCTCTGTCCATTAGAGGGATTCCCAAGTATTTCATTGGGAGTGTTTTGCGTTCAAACCCCAAAATGTTGGCCAAGTTTCTTTGAATTGTTGGATTAGTGTTGAAGAAATATATCATGGATTTGGAGTGGTTGATTTCCGCCCCCGAGGCTTCCCCAAAGTCTTCTAAGATTCTTTTAAAATACTTTGCTTCCTTTACCGTGGGTGTTCCATGGATTAGGGTATCATCAACAAACTGTTGGTGTGTGGAGGTTGGACAATTTTCAAAAGGTTTGATGCCTTTTATTTCACTAGCTCCAGTTGCACTTTTTATGCTTCTGCTTAGCCCTTCCATCATTAGAATGAACAGGAAGGGGGACATCAGATCCCCTTGTCTTATGCCTCTTGATGGACATAAAGGTTTGGTTGAGGCTCCATTGATTAACAATAAGTAACTTGTTGTTGAGACTAGAGTGACGATCTAGTTGATCTAGTGCTGGTCGAACCCAAAAGATTCCAACGTCTTAGCCATGTAGTGCCAGATTATTTTGTCGTAATCCTTCGCCAGGTCAAGTTGGATTATCATTCCCCCTCTCATTTGTATTTTCAGCGTGTGAATTATCTCATGGGCGTGGATGATATTGTCTAGGATTTGTCTTCCTTCCACAAAATCCGCCTGTTTCTATGAAATTAGTGTGGGAAGGACTGGCTTCAATCTATTGACGATGACTTTAGAGATCATCTTGTAAACTACATTGCATAAAGCTATAGGCCTGTAGTGGTCTGGGGTCCTAGCTTCATTTTCTTTCGGGATTAGAGTGATCATTGTGGCATTTAAAGCTTCCAGGATGGATTCTGAACGCCTGGAGTCCTCCACCACCCCGTAATTGTCATGCTTAACCAATTCCCAACAGGCTTTGAAGAATTCCACTGTGAAACCATCTGGGTCTGGGGCCTTTCCGTTGGGCATCTGTTGGACCACTTGGTTAATTTATTCCTTTGCGATGGGTTTGCTTAGGCCAACATTTTGATCCTTTGTGACCAACTTGGGGATGTGCTGAATTATTCTTTGTATGGCCTCAGATTTGTCTTGGGTGGGTTCCTGGGCTATCCCCTGGAAGTGATTGACCAATGTATTTTCAATTTCCTGGTGGGATTCTCTTTCGATTCCATCCTGATCCCTAATCTTCAAGATTTTGTTATGGGATCTTCTTGCAATAGTTGTTCTATGAAAAAACTTGGTATTCCTCTCCCCTTCCTTTAGCCACCTATTCTGGACTTTTGGCACCACAAAGTTTCTTCTTGCTGGCATCTTGCTTCCCATTCCTGGGTCATTTGGATCTCTTCTTTTTTCTGATCCTTTGTGTGTCCCTCTTCAATGCACAGTTCCTGTAGCTTTCTCATTCTGTCTTCGATACTTTTTTTTCCCCTTGTTTATGTTTCCAAAGACTTCCCTGTTCCACTCCTTGAGTTTTTGTTTGATGTACTTGAGTTTCTTGTAAAGTTTGAACATTCTTGTCTCTTGGTCCGGTAGTTCCTCCCGCCACCATTGGTTGATGTTCTCCTTGAAGGTGGGATGGTCGATCCATAATTTCTCAAATCTAAATGGTCTGTTCTTTAGTGTAGTTTGAAAATTAGCTTCCAGTTGAACTGGCCAGTGGTCTGATCCCCCCCAAGGGAGGATGCTGTAGTCCAAAGTTAGTCCCTGCAAAATGATGGATTCCAACACCAAGAATCTGTCTAGCCTTGTAGCTACTTGGTGGTGATCTAGTCGTTTGTTGTTCTAGGTGAACTGCCCATTGCTGGTCCTGATGTCCACCAACTCCGTTGTGTCAATGAAAGATGAGAATTCTTCCGCATCTCTGTCCAGTCTTCTGGTGCCCCCTTTTTTCTCAGCGAGTGTAGTGATGATGTTGAAATCCCCTACCAGGATCCAATGGAGGTTGCTGGTTCGATCCTTTAGATTCTCTAGGTCTAGGATCATTCTTCGTTTTTGTTCCATCACCTAGGGGCCATACACATTAGTGCATAGAATTTCCCCCCTGTTCCCTATAATTTACATGTTAACAGAAAGTGTGTGTCTCGTGGCTTCTGCTGCAAGTAGGTTCACCGATTGTGGGTTCCACAAGGTGAGAATACCTCCCACCATCTGTTGTCTTTCAACAACCAACATCTTGTACTTACTCCAGTGTTTTTTACCATTCTGTCTAAATTGAATTTTGTCTCTTGAATGAAACATAGGTCAGGTTGTTCCTTGCTCAGTCTATTTTTAAGGATTCGTTGCTTTCTTGGGCTGTTTAGGCCTCTTATATTCCACGTTATAATCTTCATTTAAACATGTGGGGGGGAGTTGGGGAAGATATTTTTAATCTTACCTGAGTTTATTAGCAGGGCTCCTAGTTCTTGTAGGGCTATGCTATTTGATTTTCTGATTTTCTTCCGCCTTGCCTGCTTGGGTGAGTGTTGTGGCTGTCCATCACCTGTTTTGATTCCCAGGTGTCCTATCTCGCCAGGCATACGCTTGACCCATTTGGATTTCGCTTCCTCCCTTAGGAGGAAGAGATATTGAATGCAATCTAGTTGCTCCGCTGGCACATTGTCTACTCCTTGCCTTTTCGATTGCTCTAGTATGTTCGGTAGATCTATGCCTTCCATTTCCACAATGTCTCTGAGATATGGGTCTTTTGTTCCTACCTTGCTTGGTGTCATCTCTGAATCTTCGTCTGCCTCCTGCATTGGGGTGTTGGCATCTTCATTTCCGCCTTCCATAGGAATTGCGCTACCTCCCTGTTCTCCCTTGTTGCTTGAAATTTCTGTGTTCTCATGAGTTTCTTATTCACTCGCTTCCTTAGCTTTCGTCTTTTCCTTTCCTCCTTCTTCCCCTTGGTTGGGCCTGCCTCTTCCTTCTATTCTAATCCTGGATTTCGGGTTGATTCCTATTGGGGCCTTGCCTTTTCTTTTGTTTCCTCTGCTATTGTGATTTGGCTTCACAAAACCGTTCTCATCCTGCTGTAGCTTGGTGTTTTCCATTTCTTGTTTTTTATTGAGAGGACATTCTCTTAGTAGGTGTCCATGTTCATGACATCTTCTGCATCGAAATAGGATTTGCTCGTAGTCTATGCTTTGTATCCATTCCTCATCCCTAAAATCTAGGCTTATGGCTTCCGAGAGTGCCCCTGAAACATCCATCTCTATGAAGATCCTTGCGTAGGATGTATATCTGCCTTTTAGAGTAGCTTCTGATGTCTTGACATATTTTCCGAGCTTGTTCCCTATGGCTTCGAAGGTGGACGACAACTAGTAGTCTAGCAGTAAGGAGTAAAGCCTTAGCCAGACTGGGACATTTTTAAAGGTTTCTTTCTTCGGGGAGAATTTTTCCTTCCATGGATGCATGTACAACCCCGCTGAGGTGAGGAAATATGCCCCCCCCTCAAAGAATTTATCCATGTCCTCATGGTTCATAAAGATTGTTGTTCAAATTCTCCACTTGGAGAAGTTTTCCTTTCGAGTCTAGGTGGAGTTCAACTTCTCCACTTGGATTCCAATGGTATTTTATCTAGTTGCGTAACGTTTTTTCTATGGGCCACAGGACCATGAACTTTCATATTAGTGCATGCGTCTTCATTTGGTCCCAAAAGAGTTGCGTTTGGGGGTCTTCCAGTATAACCTTGGGTATCAATGTTGTTTTAGGTTTACACAGGTTGCACCCATCTACCCCACTGGGGTTCGCTGTTTCTTGTGCACTGTTCTAGGCTTCTCTGGCTTCTTCCCCTACATGATCACTTTTTTCTTGGTTTCCCTCTTGATTCTTTTCCGATCTTGATCCCGAGGTGCCTGTCAGAGTTTCTTTGAAACCGACGCCTCGTGGGTCTTTCCCTCTATCCACCATTACCTGCTTGTAGGAGGGGGTTCCATTCCCTCCCCCTTTGGTAACCATGCTGGCTACTGCTGAGACCACGACTGTTAAACTCCAACTTGAATTTTTCTTTAGGAGGGAGCACCCAAAAACGATGACACAAAGTTTTTGAACTTCTCCTTTCTATTTATTTATTTTTTAAACTAATTTTTTTTTTTTTAAAGTTTGTAAATAAATTTTCGAGTGACCATTTTGGGTCCAATTTTGAGTTGTTTATTTGCACAGGGATTTGTTGTCAAGGCCAAAATTTCAATTAGGTCGTAAATATCTATAATTTTAATGTTTTTTTTTTAGGTAGTTTCACTTTTTGATTTAGGTGTTGATTTTAAGGTTTTTCTGATCGTCTATATGAGTTTTTAAGGCCATGCTTGAAAAAAAGTTGTAATTTTAACCCAGGATAGAAAAATGGTGCTACCGATAGCACCACTTTTTGATTTTGGGGGTTGATTTTCATGTTTTTTATGCAAAAATATGGGTTTTAAGGGATAGAGTTCTCGTTTTGAGGTCACAGTGCTCGTTAAGTTGGTAACTTTGTGTTTTACACTCCTTGAGTTTTTTTTGCCTCTTTCGACCACTAGACTACATTGATGGACTCTTGAATGTTGGCTTGGATGATGGACTAAACCTCAATTATGCTTTTATTTTGGTCTTTGAAAATTCTTCGATTTCATTCCTTCCACACATTCCATAACAAGAGGCCCAAAACAATGTTCCATATTCTGTTTTCAATGGGATAATGGAAAGGGGATTGTCTCCATCCTTCAATAGTTTGTATTCTGTTGCCTCTTACTCTCTCTCACTATCTACACAACCGTTGAAGATGTTCTCAGTAGTTTCTTCCTCCTGTTGGCATATATGGAAAATTGATGGCCCTTCGAAACCTCTTTTGATGAGCCTATCCCATGTGAGTGTTTTTTTTCCTTTCCAAGAGCCATAAAAACATGTATATTTTAGGCCATAGCTCCGAGTTCCAAATCCTGTTCCAAAAATCTCCTTCAACTTGTTGGGTTTGGTTGGTGGCCCATTCGTATGCATATTTTACCTTGAATTTGCCATCTCCTTTTTCTCCCCACTTGAGTATATATGTGCCTTCAAGTGCACTGATTATTCTAGTACTGAGGTTTCTTTCCAATTGAGTTTTTTCTTCTATTGTGATTTCCGGTGGCCATTGTTCCATTGTTTTCCACTATCTATATGTGAGAGGTTCTAGGTTGCCTGTGTTTTGTGAATATTTTTGTACCATGTGCCACCCTACTTCCTGTAATTTACCTTTTGTATTGTGTGGGGATTCACATAATATTAGTTTGTTTTCCTGCTACCATGCATCGTACCATAACAACGCCTATGCACCCTTCCTGATTTCCTAGGAACTATGGGTTTGGAAAATGGCTCTGTTGTTGTATGCATTGTTCCAGATCCTGGATCATGGGCTTTGTACCTCCATTCAGACTAGTTCTTATCGGGCAGCCTGTTGGCATATTTTTGCCTTCAAATTTGGCCCCATAAGTCTGTGGGATGCTTCAGCCAACGCCACCAGATCTTAGATTCTAATGCTTTGTTCATGATGAGTGGATCCTCAATTCTCATGCCACTAGTTTTTTGGGATAAGAAAACTTTATCTCAAGAAAATGAGGCCCATTTTCTAGTTTTATTGGTACCACCCCATAAGAAGGCTCGTTGTAGAGATTTGATAGCCTTAAGTACTTTGGATAGAGCAACTAGAACAAAGAATAGATATACAGGAAGAGAGATGAGAATAGATATCAGGAAGGTAACCCTCCCTGGGATATTGAGGGTCTTGAAAGTCTAGTTTTCTATCGTACTTTCCATTTGATCCAGGAGGCTTTCCCATAAGAGATTCTTGATGGTATTTTCAAGTAGAGACGCATTGAGATAATTGGATGGAAGGGAGCTCCTTTGAAAGCCTAGGAGACTGGCCAAGCGTATTTGGATTCTCAGAGGTGTGTTGAGGAAGAAGATTAATGACTTGTCATGATTAATCAAGGCCCCTGAAGCTAACATGAAGGTTTCTAGGACTTTTTAAAATATGATGGATTCTAGGATTGTGGGAGATCCCATAAACATGGTGTCATCTACAAACTATAGGTGAGACAAGGGGGTCGCAGACGAGTGGAGCCTTAGTCCTTTTAGATTTTGTTGATCTAGGGAAACTTTGAGACCGTGTCCCAGGCCCTATGCTTCCATAATGAAAATAAAAGGGGAAAGAGGATCCCCCTAACGAATTCCTTTGGAAGGGTTCAATGTTGCCAAAGGTGTCCCATGTTATGATATTTAGACACTTAGGAGTTAGTTAAGATCTACTTGGTCTATTGTGTCATTAGGTAAAAGTGTGTTTTCTTGATCCAGGTGGATATCGGGGGCCACCCACCTTTTCCAAATGGCTCAAAACAGTTTTCTGGCCATTTTGGCAATTTACTATTTTTAGCAGGTTTTCACTTTCGGGGCCATTT
>ML813430.1:119203-155460 GCA_009831015.1 Picea engelmannii | reverse complement strand
CATTGTAGCCTAAAAGTGAGAAGTGTATATTTGTTGGTTATTCTGAAGATGTCAAAGGTTATAGACTTCTTCAACCACATTGTAATGAAATTATTCTTAGAAGAGATGTTAAATTTGATGAAAATCTATTGGTCTGCGAGCCTAATTCGACGGTTGTGCCTTCTTCGACATGTGAGCAATCTTTGGCGTTTGTGCCTTCTTCTATTCCTATTCTGGTTTCTTCTTCAGATGATGAAAGTGAGGATGATAATACACCTCCGCATGTTGACATTCCTCCAAATGAGTCCTTTGAACCTGAACAAGCACCAGTTCCACCGCTTCCTAGATGGGTCTGTTCAACACGAGAAGCAGCTGGTGATCTTGTCGGTGATCCTTCAGATCAGCGTCGAACACATTCACAGTTCCAATGAGCCTCTTCTCTTCTGGATCAAGTTTCAGAGACTCATGATCCAAAGACATTTGCAGAAGCTTTAGGTCATCTAGATTCGGATACAACAATGAATGAAGAGTATCGTTCTTTAATGGCAAACAATACTTGGGATCTTGTACCTCTTCCAAAAGGAAGAAAACTTGTCAGATGTAAATGGGTCTACATAACTAAGTATGCATCAGATGGAAGTGTTGAAAGACACAAGGCTCGGTTAGTTGCCAAAGGATTTTTCCAAGTTGAATGAATTGACTATAATGAAACCTTTGCCCCTGTAGCCAAAATGAATTCCATCCACCTTGTTCTTGCCCTTGTTGCCTCACATAAATGGGAGGTCCATCAGATGGATGTTAAATCTGCCTTCTTGCATGGTGATTTGAAAGAATAAATCTACATGGAACAACCTCCTGGATATGTTCAGAATGATTCTAGCCTTGTTTGTCACCTCAAGAAATCTTTTTATGGTCTCAAGCAAGCTCCCCGAGCTTGGTATGCCAAAATGGACAACTTTCTTATTGCCATTGGATTCTCTAGATGCCATTATGATCCTAATGTCCATACCAAGAAAGTAGGAAGCCATCTCAAAATCCTTGTCCTTTATGTTGATGACCTTATCCTTACTGATAGTGACCCAAAACTTTTAAACCATGTGAAAACCAACCTTAAGAAGAAATTTGAAATGACCGACTTAGGCTTTTTGCACTATTTCCTTGGCCTCCAATTTTTGCAAACCAATGAAGGAATTTTTCTTTCCCAGTCTAAGTATGCTTGTGACCTTCTTCGTCGCTTTCACATGGATGATTGTAAACCAATCCCTTCTCCTTTCCAGTCTAGAGTCAAGCTTTTTTCCACCTGTACTTCTCCTGAAGTTGATGCCACCATGTACCATCAGTTAGTTGGTAGCCTCTTATACTTGACTCATACTCGTCTTAATCTTTCCTTTGCTATTGGTCTTGTTGCCCGATATATGCAAACACCCCATGAAAGCCATTGGAAAGCAGCTAAAATGATACTTCGCTATGTTCGTGGTACAGTTTAGTTCGAGATACATTACAGTTCAGGGGGGGCTCCTTTATTGGTTGGTTTCATTGATTCAGATTGGGCCGGCGACCCTGATGATTAGAAGTCTACCACAGGTTATGTTTTTAGCCTTGGTTCAGGACATGTCACTTGGGCCTGTAAGAAACAACAGGCTATTGCACTTTCTTCAGCAGAAGCAGAGTACCAAGCAGTGGTAAATGCAAGTCAGGAAGCCCTGTGGCTTCGACAGATCCTTTCAGAGTTTGGATTCCAGCACCTGCATCCGACCAACCTTTGGTGTGACAATCATAGTGCCATCAAGCTTGCCAAAGACCTAGTTCAACATCAGCGTAGCAAACACATCGAACTACACATGCACTTCATCAAAAAGCTCATTCATGATCGAGTTATTGAAGTTCTCTTTTGCCCTACAGAAGATCAAGTTGCAGACATTTTCACAAAGTCTCTTACAGAAGCGAAGTTTTCCAAACTTCGATCTATGTTAGGAGTTCAGGAAGTTGTCATTAAGGGGGGATAGGCTCTAATGCCTCCTTCCTTCTCCTATTGTGTCACTATTGTAAATCCTTCAATCCTATCCCAAGTTGTTCTTAAGGGGGGATGTTAGGATATTTAGACACTTAGGAGTTAGTTAAGATCTACTTGGTCTATTGTGTCGTTAGGTAAAAGTGTGTTTCTTTAGTATGCATTAGTATGCATTTGTAGTTAGGAAATCCGATGGTCAGGATATATTCCCGACATAGAGTGATCCGACGGTTCATGCTCTCCTTGATCTTAATGGCCATTGATCCGTGGCTTAACACCCAATTGGTCCATGATCTCTATTTAAAGAGCGTGGAGGGTCATTTTCCGATGATCGATTGTGAGAAACTCTCTTGTAAAATCTCTCTATAATATTTTTCTTTGCATTAATAAACTGCTCCAAGTGGTCACGTTGGCTGGGGCTATGGATGTTTCCCCGTAGGGGTTTTACCATGTGAAAACATCGGTGTGTTGATCTTTGATCTGTTTATGTGAGTGGTTACTGAAGGTGTTCGTCCTCTGTTGGAATACCTGTGTTGTCGAACATCCCATTAACCAAAATGGAGAAGAAAGTTAAGGAAATGAGATTATTTATCCAGGTAATTCACTCCTTGCAGAAACCAAACACATTTAGAATTTTCATTATAAAGGCCCAGTTAAGCCGATCGTAGGCCTTGGACATATCCAATTTTATAAGCATGCCCAGAGACTTGGAGGAATTCAATGTGTGGATGGTTTCATGTGCTAAGATGATTCCATCCATGATTTTTCTACCTTTGACATAGCCTCCTTGTTCAAGTGAGATTAGGTTGGGAAGAATAGGCTTGAGCCTTGTAGCTATGGTTTTGGGGATGATCTTATAAACGACATTGCAAAGAAAGATTGGTCAAAATTTATCAGCAGAGTTGGGGGATTGGGATTCGGGGATGAGAGTAAGAAAGGTGGAGTTGGAAGCTTGAAGTATGGTCCCCGAGGTTCGAGATTCTTCCATGGCCTACCAAACTTCCTAGCCCACAATAGGCCAACAATTT
Organism: Picea engelmannii; assembly: GCA_009831015.1. Classification (NCBI taxonomy): domain Eukaryota; kingdom Viridiplantae; phylum Streptophyta; class Pinopsida; order Pinales; family Pinaceae; genus Picea; species Picea engelmannii. The sequence continues at coordinate 152,442 of ML813430.1, read as the reverse complement.
TGGAAGAAATCTACTATAAAGCTATCCAGGCCCGGTGCCTTGTTAGTTGGGAGTTCTTTGACTATGCTAAAGACTTCCTCAAAGGAGATTGATATCATCAAGCTTTCGTTTTTCTCTGGGGTGACCATTGTTGGTATGTTGAGTATCGCTTCTTCTCTTTGGTCTAGTTACTCCATTAGAATCTGACTAAAGTGTGTTTGCAGTTCATCCTCAAAGTCCTTGTGTGATTCTAGAACCTCCCTTGTCTCTGTTCGTAGGGACATAATATGATTATGAGTCCTTCGATTAATCATGGAGTTGTGGAAAAACTTGTTGTTTTTGTCTCCCTCTTTAAGCCATCCGATTCTCGTTTTTTGGCGCCACAAGGTTTCTTCTTGTTTATCCCTACTGCTTAAGTCTTGTTGGATACATTGTTCCTCCTTTATATGTTGTTTTTTTTTGCCTTCTTGGATGATCTTTTCTTGTAGTTTTTCCATTGTTGTTTCCAATTTATGTGAGGCTTTGGATATGATCCCAAATACGTTTCTATTCCATTGTTTGATTTGCTTCTTTACAAACTTTATTTTTTGATTGAGATGATACATCCTACTGCCTCGACGGATTCCACCTTGTGACCACCATATCTTGAGGTTGGGCATAAATTTTGGGTGATCAAGCCAAAACATTTCAAATTGAAAGGGTTTGGGTTTTGTGGTTGAGAGATATGTCCATGAAATAAGGATAGTCCAGTGGTAAGATCCTGTATAGGGTAGGATTTCAGTTAAAAATTTGGGTTTGCTTAGCTGTAATGATTCAGAAATGAGGAACCAGTCTAGTATAACAACAACTTGGTGAGTTCCTCCCCCCTGTTATTCCACATATGGTTTCCATTACTAGTTTGGAGATCAATCAACCCCATTTTTCCCAGTATTTCCTTGAATCAAATGTTGTTCACATCCAACCTTTGAATGCCTCTTTTTGTTTCCTCAAGAGGCGTGATTATATTGAAGTCGCCTCCTAGAATCCATGGTTTTTTTTAATATCTATTCCCCAGGTCCATTAGAGAGTCCATAAAGGAATATTTGAGAGTTGGAATTGATGGGCCATAAATGTTTGTTAGTAAGCCTATCTCCTGCATTTCTCTAAGTCTATCTAGATAAACTATAGTTCTCTATGAAATGAAAGTCTACTAGGTTGATCTGTGAGGGGTCCCATAACAGTGCTAGCCCCAATAAAACCCTTTTCTTCTACCAAATCTACCTCACTTTGCTTCCAACAACTGTTGGCTATATTTATCATACTATTCTTGTTACATTTTGTTTCTTGTAGAAAAACTACTATAGGTTTTACCTGTGTTATGCACTTTTTGAGAAGGCATTGTTTTCCCAGGGTGTTGAGACCTCTTGTATTCCAAGATATAACTTTCATGATTAAAATTTGGGTTGGGAGAAGAAGTATTCACCTGTGAGTTCCACCACTTGTCTTGAGTCCACCTGTAGTGCTCCATCTTCCTCTAGTTCCGTTTCACTGGTTTGTGTCCTCACTTTCTTTCCTCAGTGTTCCCTTTGGCCGTGGATTTCATTGGATTTATGTGTATTCCCAACGCTCCTTATGGGGGTTTTCTTTGTGACGTGCTTGGCACTTTCCCTATTCTCTGTAAAAGGTTTTTTTTGTAGCTTTTTGAGATGTTCCTTTGGCATCTGTGCTATGGCTTGTTCTCCATGGATGGCAATGAGATCTTGGAAGTTCAACTCTATTGCATCCTCCTCCATGCTATCCTGTTGTTCCTCTTGTTCACTTTCCTTATCCATTTCTTCCTCTAGGTCCATGGTTTGATCCCCTTCTACCCCAGTTGGGTTTTGTAGTTCAACATTTTCTTGTTTTGTTCTTTGTCATTTTAGTTCTTTTCCCCCTTCTGTTGCATTATTTTTATTAGTTGAGGTTTTAGTTGTGGCCTCTTATGTGGTTGTTCCCTACTCCTTTGTCTCAACCAACATTTAGAAGCTATTACTCTTGGATGCAAGTTCTGTGGATTTGGGGATATTTGCTTTGCGTCATGATTTCCTTTTGCTAGAAACTCTAGTAAATCCTTCTTGATCAGTTGCCTCCATTTCCGTCGAGACATTCTCTACCCCGCCCGTTTCCAAAGGGGAACCGGATCCACTAGCGATCGTTTGACCTATGGTCGCGTCCTTAAAGGAATGCTTGACCACCTTATCCTGCACTACGATAATCATTCCTAACAGTTCTGTCTAGCATAAATTATAATGAAGAATTCAACACTTTCTTATTAAATCATCATAAACAATTTAAGCATATTATATTAGGCACAAATCATAATGAAAATAAAATCATAAACAATTTAAACATGCTTTATTAGGCACAAATCATAATGAAAATAAAATCATATACATAATTTATTAGGCACGTAATGAAATATAAAATCATGATGAACAACTTAATGGTACTAGGCACAAATCATAATAAAGATTTATACTAAATCGTAATAGTTAAAGCACAAACCATAAAACGAGCATGAGAATGAAAGATTTGTACATCTTAAGGCACAAACCATAATGAGAATGAAGTTAGTGTAGGACACATCATAATGAGAATGGGCACACACCATAATGACGAAAAATAATATTATTGTTGGCACAAATATGAAGAAAATGGAATCATGATAGTTAATTTAATTATTTATACTTATATAAAAATAATGTTATTGTTGGCACAAATATGAAGAAAATGGAATCATGATAGTTAATTTAATTATTTATATTTATATAAATTATAATTATGTACAAATTATATTAAACAGAGAATTATGGTGGATAATTTGTAATATTTTTACGCCGAAAGACGTACACCTATTGATAATGGGCACAATTAATGATCTTTTAATCTTAAATTCTAATATGATGGCTAAGCATTGAAGATGCTGGTATATTCTTAGTCGTCTTCCAAAATCAATGCGTCAGATTTATTGTTCATAACTTCCTTGCATTTATGAAGGCATCCGTTAACATGTTTACTTTTTTACATTTACCTAATCACATTATAAATTTACACATTTCATTTTGGTGGCACTCATTCATTTTTTATATCTGAAAGGTTGTTTGATGCCACGACCTGTACGAACATTTAATATTCACCTGTCATTATCCAGAATGTTTGATACCTTTCGGTGTTCCACCTTGCTGAGAGTTTTTACTGTGCTGAGAGTTTTTATTGTGCGGGGAGTGTTATCAGTGGCCGATACCTTTCAGTATTCTCCAGCCGCGAGTCGACTGTGCTAGTTTTAAGCATAACTTGCAATAAAAATGAAGTTAAAGTAAAATATTCTCATTTTATTTATATTATTAAGAAATGAAACAAGAACAATAGTAACAACATAAGCCCTGTGATACAAGCACAATGGCAGTGGAGGCAATGGAGAAATGCACTAGAATGCTACCAAAACATACTAGCAACAACTTCTTGTGATACAAGCACAATAACAACAACATAAACCTGGTGATAAAGCACAGTGGTAGTGGAGGCACTGGAGAAAGGCACTAGAAGGCTACTACCAAAACAAACCAGCAACAATACCAACAACTACTTCATCCGGGTGATGTATTGTATACAATCACAATGGCAGTAGAGAAAAGGCAGAGATCCGCCGTTCAGATCCTCTTTAAACCCTGTCAAAACTTATTTAAAGAGGTCAGAAAGATAATCAAAGAAAACTGGATAAATTTGACCATTTTCTTAATATTTATGTGCGATACCATTTTTTCTTAATATGCATTAGAGTTATTTAAAATTTAATGGCATATTTTTCATTTTTCAAATTCCTCTTTGTTTACTATTTTTCTGAGAGCCCAAACCTTTGCCTACATTGCAAATGACAAAACTACTTAAATTCACAAGAGTAAGACATCTTCTCATAGCAAATACAAACAAAATTAGAGGCCTCATGAAGGAATGATGATGTTTTTCGGGAAAGTGTCCAGTACCGCTGCATCCCCACTCCCTATCTGCAACCATATAGACTGCTGAACTTACAGTAGATTACACTAGCAAATTGCTTAGACTGTATGCTATAATATAGTAGTATATACTATAATCTAGCAAACCGGATTCTAGAGGCAGACCCCTGGTTGGCATCATAGGGAAAGGATGGAATCAACCATCTGGGATGTGTAGTTGCAAATTTACATGATTAATGTAAACCATTCTTCCTCTAGGTTTTGCCTGGTCAAAGCTTGAATAACAAAAATTCCATAGCATTAACAGATCTATACCACCCAAAAGAAATCCAACAGCTGTGAATCTTGCATAAGAAAGGAGTTTGATGGCCTTATCAACTAACATAAAAACAAAAGAGCAGGGAATCAGTGGTATCCTTGGATTAGTATGTCCTAGTCTAAATCAAATACTTGTTGGGCTGTGGTCTAAGAGCAAGTTGGAGTATTTGCAACAATGATGATCCAGGTTCAAAATCCCCAGGGGTTGCTTCCTGTGACACCCTTCAACGATGGAAGATATCCTGTTTTTAAAGTAGGTTTTGCATGGAGTTTTGTACCCAAAGGGACTTGCAATTTTTGTTTCTTTTACAGAAATCACCCCCTGTTTGGCAGGAGAAACTTCTATGATGTATGGCTTTGGGGATTGCCAGATAAAACCCAAACAAAAACTCCTGTTGGTTTACCGTTAGACCACAGCCCAACCAACAATAAAAGGTTAGGCTTAAGGAGAACAAGAGGAGGGTCATGAACTCTCTGTGGCATAAGTTCAACCCCAACCTCCCGGTGATCCCATGGTTACTGAAGGTGCCAGAACGACCCATAAAAATGAAACTTGGTCAGGGTGTTGGGTAAAATACCATAAAGAGACTTAACAGTTACAGTCAAATATTTCAAACAATGGGGAAAACAAGGGATAATGAAAGATATATACCAAGCGGGGGCATGGAAGCGGCCCTGCCTATAGCTTCTCTGTCTCTTCTGTCCCAGGCCACAGGACAAGACTCCATCGTCTTCATCCTCCTCATCATATTCTGCATGCAAAGCTACAACACTCCTTGGAATTGAACTTGGATATATTGTTTCCCTCGCCATAAACATTACATTTTTGCCATCAGCACTGTCAGCATTAAATGTGAGCATAAAATCATCTAGCCTGCGCACGTAGTCGAGAAATCGTTCCCTAACAGCCCACAACAACTGGTTCTCCAAGCTCCTTCCCCAGGCCACCTGATTATACAACACTTCAGAACCCATAAAAGCATGAATTCGAGTCACGCCCTACTCCAAGGCCGCCATCAAATCCTCTATCAATGCCAAGTGCTCGGCAATGATTTCGTCCACATAGTAACCCAGTTTTTTCTGCATCTCTAATAAGCTTTCCCCCGTGGGTTGTCTAATGATGACGCCAATGGCCGTTGTGCTGAGTCCCAGTTTTGATTCCCATGGTCTCATTTCCGATACCCCTTTGAAATACAAGCTGTAAAATTCTTTCTCCGATTCAAAACTACAGCTCGCCTCGCTGAACTCAACAACGTTTATGGTGATTAAAGCTGTCTTCTCCTCTTAGTACTTGCAATGTTCAAGGTGTCATGTCGAACAATTTGAGTACATTTAGGTGAGGAATCTCTCAGAAAGAAAGAATGAAATTATCTTGATGCTCACTGATGAATCAAGAGCAGTCAATGAGACTGCCAAGCACTCCATTAATAAGAACAACAAAGGGGGGTTAAAGTCTGGCAGCTATAACACTAGAGAGGAGAAGGGGTTTCTCCAATCAGTAGGCAATTCAAACTGTGTACTATGTGATACTCTTAGTCCTGAGACCGTTTCTCAGGATGAGGCAGGGGATCATCCATCATAAACTCCATTAAATCTTTAAAAGTGGGAGCATGGAGTCACCGCCAATCCTATGACCCCCTGCTAAGATAAGGCTAGGGATCATCCTCCGTCTGGCTAGTCCATTCAAACTGGGGGCATGGAATCACCAAAGAGGAAACCAACATTTTTAAGGAGACAAAGGGCAATGTGCATTGTAAAGTGTGGTAAGATCATACAAGGATAGCAGGTTCAACAAATGKAATTCTCTCCTTGCCTATTACAATTTATYTGTGATCAAAACCAAGAATTTGCCYRKACMAGGMTGGMTACCTACTAAACTCTAACTGTTAGATCYTTYTRGCTASTAAGCAYARTCARYTRACATTATAATTCATTMTGARCAAAACCTMTGCCCAMCCTCTCACCAATTCARVACTCTTGAATGACCACYARYACAACCATAYARCATAGTAAAAATTTCAYGAAAYCAATCACRTACATGCATGAACYAATAAGATCCAKAACARTATACTCCTATCAACACYAGCATTTGTATAAGCAAGYAGTAAGAAACRTACTCCTCATCATCATCTTCATCAACATCATGATTGTCTTCTTCTTCTTCTTSTTCCTCTTCCTTGTCACTGCAATAGGGGACTAGTGCACCTTTTGTATCTACCACATTCGCACAATCATATACACAATCAATATACCACAACTCCAATCTAGGCATACCATATGCAAGCTTCTCAGAGCTTTGAGTCTATGTCGCTGATTTGGGCATGTCTTAAAATAACTATCAGAGCTACCATGACAACCACAGCATTAAAACATGCTTCAGGCAGTGCCCACTGGATTTTCATGTTTACAAACCACTATGACCCAATAGCCGCTACATTAACCCTTACCAAGGATACAACATAAAAGTCACAACAAAATTTGTAGTTTTCCAGCTATAGCTGTAGTCCCTTAATCATCCCTTTGTATTCATCACAATACCATTGATCATTGTTATTTGGAAATTTTGTAATAGGCCAACTCTCAACCCCACAGATGATACTAACTTCCTGTCCATTGAGCTCTAACCGTTATTGGAATCAACAAGTGCCACCACAATTCTTCTCTTCACTTCTTACTCTCAACGTTTAATATTAGACTATTCCTGGCATGGCAAGCAATGGAAACTATTGGAATTTCTTCTTGTTCTTGGTCTTGAAGATTGGCAATTCCCTCCTCAATTTCTACTAATTCCTCTTGAACACTTTTAGCCACTTCAAGTTGTTTTTGTCTAAAATCTCAATTGTGTGGATCTTTCTTGGGGCCTTGCATATATGTCCCTAGTATCACTTTTCTTTGTAGTTAAAACAAAACACTTTTAAGCATAACTCAACAATGATAGCAGGCCCTAGCACTCTACCATTAGACTCTTCAATAAAAGTAGGCTTCTAAAGGTAATACTCAAGGTCTAGGGTGCCTACCTACCCCCTCCTCTATTCAGGCAGTAGTTCCAAAGGAAGTTCAGTTTTGACGATCCCACGACTGATTGTTCCTGTCCAACTGACAATAATCCTGTAGGCTAAAGGTAAATATCAAGCCTGCCCAAAATGACATATATAAATAAGATCAAAATATGAAACAATTTGACCAAACTTTGATGAATAAGGGCATAAAGAATTCAATTTTATGATGCCCTTTAAATCCACCTTCACTGCTAGAGGAGGTTTGGAAGAGTATCCTACTATGAAGCAACTCCTAGGAAACTCTTAATAAATTTATGGTTGTTGAATGGCCTTTTCGAGAGAAGAATGTATCAAAGCCTTGACATACGACCTTAATGGACTCTTTCAATCCAATAATATAAATAGCAAATACTGGAAAGGAATAAATGTTTTCTACAACCAAGCTAGCTTGACAAAATTCTCTAGAATAGTAAATCACAATGCCTTGTTGCTTCATGTTTTTACGACTCAAAATTATGATAAAATGCAATCACAAATTGGTTGCAGTTGATTATTTTCAACCAGACATCTGTGTCCCACTCCCGTTCAGTCATTTGCAACATGCAATATATATTGCTAATAACTTGACTATAATGGTATATATCATATTTGAGTAATATTCCTTACAATGTTCTAATGGCAATCAAGCATAATTAAACCACCATAGCAAGGATAAGTTGTTTCTGACAAGAGCTCATCTTTATAACCCCTGATCTTGTTATCATTTACAAAATATAACCTAAATAAACCTAAAGGCAACTACCACAAATGTACTTTTCAAACTATTGCTTGAATGGTAATAGAAATTTAGAATTGATCCATTTCATTTATGTTTTCTAGCCTAATCAATCTTCTTCATCAATCTACAGGTTCACGTGAGTAAATGGATTCAATTCTTGTGTGGTATAAAGGATAAGATAAGGCTAAATGCCTCTTGAATGAGTGGATGGAAAAGATTTCCTATCACTTATTGGAAAAAATAGCTGGAACTCAATTGTTTTCTGGCCCAAAATGTACATCCATGGAGATGAGGAATAACACATATTGCAGCTAAAATGTACAAGGCTATTTTTCCTTCAAGAACGAAATCAGCAGGGAGGGGGCAAAACAGAGCAAACAGGCTAAGAAGAAATTTTACAGGAAATGGCAGAATGAAGAAGTAACAAAAAAATTCTCAGGGACATCCATTGGAATTTGAGTGACATATCCAAAATATAAAATCAAATGGAATTCTTGATGTTTCAAAGTAATATCAAGACCTTCTGGTAGCTAAAAGAAATAAATTAAAAATAGACAAGCTTACCTTTGTTCAAAGGGAAGAATAGGACTTTTCATATGGATCTCTTTTAAGCTGCTCGGAAGATGCCATTTTAAAAGCATACGTTTCTCACAATAAAGAAAAAATATTGAAGAGCTATTCCAAACTCGAATCTTCCAGGAGACAAACCTGCTGCAAATCCATACAGCGTTTAATACACAGTAGAACTTTGCAATAGGGTTCAGGAGAGAAAGGATGAGATTTTCTATCCATACACAAAACCTCTGAATTTATATGTAAATTATACTAGACAACAAAGACAATATGGTTGAATAGTAAACGAGTAGGACCTACCAAGTAGTTCAATTTCTGTGCGGTCATAAAAAACACACGCACTATGAGTGTATAATCTGAAATTCAAATGATGACATTTTTCAATCATTGATCACTAGTTAGGTTCCTGTGGGTATCAAACTCGAAGAATTAAGAGACCTTTAAGCATATTTTTCGCCATAAAAATGTCACAAATATTTTTCCCTTCAAATGAAAATTTGTCCTAAAATTTTATCTTCAAAAAGAAAAGCTTGATCTATAACTTCTTTTTAAATTTTATATTATAATTAAATGATTAATTTCCCCTGTTTTGAACATTGCTCCTTATTTATTACTGACTACAAACATTTCAATCAACCTCGTCTTTATGAAGGAAAACCCTATCCTTGGAATTGGATTTGTTATGGAATCATCAATGCAAATGCTAATAATGTCCCAACGGCAACAACTCTCGAGAAACTCGTGTTAGCACTATTTACATTTTTTCCCTCCAATTTTATTAATAGAAAACTTGAACAAAAATAATAGAAGGGGTTTAAGTTTATCCAGCAAGAACCAAACGTACAGAAAATATTTCCAAGAAATCTTCCGACCTTTAATTCCACGATCTTAAGCATGTAATTAAAATTTTTCTAAGTAAATGCTTTGAATCCGGCTTCTTCTGCTTAGTCTTTTCTTCAAATTAACTTTTGCATGCAGATAAAATAGTACAACAGGTTCAGTTGCTCAAAAGCCTAGATTTTCGTGCATGTTCATCCAAGGGTACACAATTCTTCCAGAGTATTTCCAGGAAATTCTCATTCTCAAACCTTTAATTCCACGATCTTAAGCGCGCAATTAAATTCTCTATAACGAAATGATTTAAATGCATCTTTTGGTTCATAAGTTCTTGAAAGAGGCATTTGCATGCTGTTAAAACCGTCAAGTAAAAGCTACAACAGGCGCAGCTGCTCGAAAGCCTTCGCTTTTGCTACAACAGGCGCAACTGCCGGAAAGCCTTCAATTTTGCAAGGACTTTTATCCATTGGAGTGCATTTTTTCCAGAAATCAGAAAACAAAAAATAAAGAAATATTTCTTCCTTCTGCAGAGTTTCAGGCCAGTCGAAAGCATACGGAGAGGTGTAAAGAAGATCATACCTGCAATATTGTTGGCCTTGCAATGCTTCTGAGATTGTTTGTCAAACAGCTATAGCTACACCTGGGCGCCATGAAATTCATAACACAGACGAGTTAGAGGGGAAGGAATGAAGAACAAGGTTGGGCACCATGAAATTCATAACACAGACGAGTTAGAGGGAAAGGAATGATCTTCCTTGTCACTGCAATAGGGGACTAGTGCACCTTTTGTATCTGCCACGTTCGCACAATCATATACACAATCAATATACCACAACTCGAATCTAGGCATACCATATGCAAGCTTCTCAGAGCTTTGAGTCTATGTTGTTGATTTGGGCATGTCTTAAAATAGTTATCAGAGCTACCATGAGAACCACAGCATTAAAACATGCTTCGGGCAGTGCCCACTGGATTTTCATGTTTACAAACGATTTTGTCTGCCTGAGGAATAGAACCCACAAGAAAAATCCAAGGAATCTTGAAGAATAGATGGCTCAGAATTTGGTTTGGCAATGCAATAAACAACACTGCCAAGGCCTCCCCTCAACTCTTTGTATGCTGTAGAATTCCTCGACGACATCGTTCCATTCCTCCTGTTCGACTTCTGTTTCTTCGCTATCTTTGTTGTATTCAATTAAGTTGAGTTGTTCGATGGTTACGCTCAGTTTTTTGTACTCCTCAACGAGACCTCTCCATTCCTCGAGCCTACTGATCTCCTCAACTGCTGCTTCATCAAACTCATTTGGTGCGTCCTTGAAATCGTTGTTATTCTGGGAAGAGAACTGGTTCTCCAACATCTCCTGGAACCTCAGCTCCATCAGAAACTCTTCCGAGCAAACATATCCAGCTTTAGGATTCCACCAGAATGTATGAGAGTTAAAAACCTTCGCCCAGGCTAGAGAGAGCTGGATATTGTGCAATAGCGTATGGGTGAAGGCAGGAAACCGCCTTCAGATCACAAATTACAAGAAACCCTCTAGCCCATAACTTGTACCTCATGCAGATTCAAGCCATGTGATTTGCAGATTCAAGCCATGTGATTTTGGAAACGTGGAAACTGTTGATTAGTTTAGATAGCATGGAAAAGTACAGCGAGAAAGGATGACATTGGAAGAAATGTTAATTAAAGCATTGGAAGAAGTGAAGCTGGCAATAACACTTCAAATCTATTAACCAATAAGATTGTAACAAATATACATTTTTTTTATTTTAAAATATATGAATACACACTTTCTAAACTTAAACATTAGAATTTCTGCAAAAAAAATTGAAGTCAACCCTAAACTAATATAAAGTCAATGATGAACTCATTGCTATTAGTCCCACGCCTTCCGGCAGGGACTAATAACAAAACTGCTTAGTACCTACTTTGTAGTGTACTTAGGGAGGTAATATGAGAGGTACCCAATGAGGAGGTAATATGAGAGGTACCCAATGAGAATGTGGTTATGTATTATTAGTGGAGTCCATTTAATGTAAGGACTAGGTCCACTATAATATTAAATAAGGTCCACTGTAGTAATTAGGTATAATAAATAGGATTTCTAGAATGGTTTGGTTTATTTTTTGTTATTTTTGAAGTATATTTACAGATCTATTCAAGTATATAACATACTTCTTATGAAAAGTTTGAAAACATCTAATATAAGATAAAAAAATCTTTGCTTTAACAAAAAAACAATTATTAAAAAAAAAACATATTTGCAAGGAAATGATGAATAGTTCAAGATCATAGCAATTTGTTCAGGAGAACACACAATTTTATAATATAGAACTTCAAATTGATTATGAGATTTGCAAATAGATCATCACTCCATAGGAAATAAAATAAAGTATGAAAGAAAAATTAAAACCATGGATCAAAAAGATGCATAGACAGATTTGGCTGTAGACAACATATTTTTTTCCATAATTTGTTGTCTCTAGAGAAAGTTTTTTTTTTTTTTTCATTCTAATGTTACTTTTGCAAATACATTGACTTCCAATATCTTATCCTTTCATGTCCAAAAACTGGTTTGACCATTCTCTTAATGTTTCTTGAGAGGCTGTATGTAAACATCTTAAAAAAATGGTAAATTTTGAATATAACCAGAAAAATACAAAAATACAAAAGGTAAATTTTGAATATAATAAAAAAAAATAAAAAATGTGAATTTTGAATATAAACAAAAAAACACATGAGAAGAGTCAAAGATAAAATTATGATTTTATTAACATGTTGACTACTGATTATGCATTTATTTTGATTTGGACTTTGGGTAAAAGAATATTAAATGAAACTTCATTGGATATCCATTACTACATTCCAGATATTAAAAATGTAAAAATGCGAAGCTGAAATTACCAAGGGTTAAAAAAATATTGGTAAACTTCTTATTAGAGCTTAAACATTTTAGGCATTAGAGTTCCACAATTGAATTTGAGTTACAATTATGTAATTCTAGCAGGAAAAACTTGTACAAAAACTTGTTCTACATGTAGAGTTGTCAAAGTTAAATTCAACCACTTGTTAAAGTTCAAGTGGAAAACAAAATTTTTAAGAAAATCCGACTAAAACATTCTATTGAAAAGACACCAACACTTTAGAGTTCTTGGTCCGACATTGAATGCTTCATAGGAAATGTGCTACTAAAATCTAGTTGCATATAGACTTCTTAGTGACTCTGCATCCATATGCCAATTTGGATATCCCTGCAATTTACAATGAAATTGAGTGTTAAAACACATTCAACAAATTGCAAAATTGAAATTATAAAGCATCTTAGTAGAACAATGTTTTGAAACATACATTTTTTTAGCTGAAGTATTTTTTTTCCCCAAAATTAAACAAGTCTCATTCTATGGAATTTTTCTCTACTTCAACTATTGTATTGTCCCGATTAAGAATAAATTTTCCACGAACAAGAAAGTCATGCAGTGTGTAGATGACAATAGATTTGTCTTTCGACTAATCTTCATATGATAAGGTTGTCAAATTTGACAATTTTTTTCTCAAGATTTCATCTCTGAGAGAACATTGTACCTTTTTATTTTCTGTGTTGATTATTTTGCACTATAACTGGTGTGACTAGTTGAAGGGGGCTTCACCCTGACATTTGTCATAATGCAACATTGTTCTTTGTATTGATCCAAAATATTCTACTGCTAAATTGCATTTTGAGCATATAGGTTGAAAAGGATTAGATTATATGTTTGCTACTGTTAGTGTGCCCTGAACCTATTTTATATTGTTGAATGTTTTTTTTGTAAGCTAGTATTTTGTATTACCTTTCAGATTAAAAAATTACATTACAGTCAAGAGACCTTGATGTAAGGTCCAACCCATGTGTCAAGTCATAAGAATTCGAAAAACCTACCCAGAGGGCCAAAAATTTCCAATAGTTTACAATTGGTTCTACATATGACAAAACTGGAACCATAAACGTCCAAAACCAAAGAACAATAGTATCTAGATAAGCTTGCATAAACAGAGAAGATACAAACTAGACATGACAACAGACTTATTTGTAGGAAGTGTCACCCTGATGAACTTGCCTGGAAGAATCTGTCCATTCGGGGATCATGATGGATTGAAGAAGACTTTCCTAGTTGCATATTTTCTAAGGATTGACATAGTAGGAATCTAGCAACCAATCTAGTTTTCTGTCCATCAGCTCCTACCGAAAGTTTTGGTCCGCCATATCACTATGGAGCTCAAAAACGAGTTGGAGTTGCTCTTGTGAAAACTAAACAGTTGAATTATTTTTCTCCTGCGAATGGGAGCATTCTCCTTCCTCGAGTTTATGGGGGTCAGTACCAATGACTGGAGGTGGGGTGTTACACTGCACACCCAATGCAACATCCAAATGAGTATATGGTAGAGTTGTTTCATCTGATTGAATTGTGTCTGGGGGCATGTCTTCCCATTCTATCTTGCACCCCCAGGATTCTTCTTCAATATGCATGGCATAAGGTACTGGTTCCACATTGGTTGAATTCAGGTGTTGGGTTCCACTGTTAGTAGCCATGTGTGATGGGGAAGCACTTCAACGACGACCTCTAAGACCATAAAATACCCCTCCATCTCTATGCACCTTTCCTTGTTCATGTGGAATGATGCCAAGAAGGGGGAAAAAAGAAGTGAGAAAAGGGCAGAGGGGATAGGAGAAAGACCATTGTGAATAAACCAAGAAAATGACAGGAAAGAAGGTAACAATGATAAATGACAAGTATTCCTTGCTTAATAGGCTTCTGCGGAGATCACAAGTCCCCTTGAGGTCATCCAAATTCATAAGTGCTTCCTTCAAATGATTGTACAAACCCATCCAAAATCCGTCATCAAATATGCAGGAAATAACCACCATCGTATCCCGTTGAGTGAGGATTCTTATGAAATGCTCGAGCTGGTGTGATATCCTTGCGTCATCCATCGACCTCAGGAGAGACACAGAGTGTCGAAGGTGGACACACATGCACTGTTGTATCATCAATTTATTGTTCATAATGACACCCCATCTAGGGATTGATATTGTTCAATGTAACTATTATTCCAATTTTTAAAATAAAAAGTATGTATAATATAACATATTTTTAGAAGGTTCAATATTTTACCTGATTTGCACGGACTTCAACAATAATTTTAGATCATTAAAATCCTTCTTTACCCTTAATAGTGCAATGAATGTTGATTGGTTTGTGCATAGTGTATTTGATTGCAATTCTTTTTGTTTGATGATGCTTCTGAAATATGGGGAATTCTTTCTTTGAAAGTTGCTCTTCAATGGAGGCAAATTGTGCTGCAAATGTTGGAAATAATTGCAGCTGCATTTTAGGAAAGATGCATTATTTTTTTCTCTATAGAAAGTAAAATACATATGAAAGGAAAATACATATTTTGTAAGATAAATGTTTGGATGGAAATAACCTTATTCTTGCCTTATCATTTTAAGAATTGCCATCTTTGATTTTTAAGGTATATTGCGTCCCTAATTTCTTGGCGGTGATGACATTTACATCTATTGTTCCAAGCACATATTGTTTCATTGTTGTTAAAACTATTTTGGTTGATGTGTTTGGTATGAATCTATATTCCTAACAAACATGTGCTATGCTAGTGTGTTGATCCACTAGTAAAATACATTCAACTTCACTGTGGTTATAATTGGTTTTGTGATCCAGATTTTAGGGGTTATATGGTCTAAGTTCGGATGCAAAAGTCATAAAGATATAAAACTAATAAATTTCCCATGTGGAACTATTTATGTGGTCTTCCATGTTTGACAAGGTCCTCACATGTGACAAGATGAGAAAGCACCAGATTGTCGGGCTAAGATGGTGCCCTCTATGCAAAGCCGAAAACAAATCCAATTGGATATATATTTGAAACTAACCAATTGGATATATATAATTTTCATTATGCCAATAAAAATTATAAATTTTGGGAGAATGGATGTTTGTATTTATAACATACGATTGTAAATTTATTATAATTATTTATTATAATTTAAATAACTTTATTAAAACATAATATATATTTATATTTTCAATTTAATAGATTTTCAAAATATAATATATATATATTTTTAAATTCAAATATTAAATTTAATTAAAAATAATGTATTTATTTAAATAACAAATATTTTATTACGTCGAAATGTGTATACCTATTGGCAATGGGCACAATTAATGACCTTTTAATCTAAAATTATAATATGATGACTAACAATTGAAGATGCTGGCATATTCTTAGTCATCCTCCCAAATCAATGAATGTGATTTACTCTTCATAACTTCCTTGCATTTTTGAATGCATCTGTTAACCTGTTTACTTTTTAACATTTACCTAATTATATTAAGAAATTACTGTAGCACCATATGATTGCCACGTTTAAATGATTAACTTTTGAAATTACCAAGTTTGGATTAGCTTTTGAAATTACCAAGTTTGGATTATTAACTGGCATTACTTCAACTTCCTCCACTGTTAGTGCATCTCATCCGTCTATGCTTCTCTGGGCGTTTCATATTCTCGTCGACCCGCATAAGCTTGGAGCGTTTCATATTCTTGCCGACCCACCTTTCGGCGTTCATCAACCACGAACGCTGAGTTTGAGGCTGTGCTATTTTAATATTCAATCATACTCTAGGAAACACAAATCATAACGAAAATTGAATTATGGTGGACAATTCAATCATACATGACATAAATTATAATGAAGAATTCAACACTTTCTTATTAAATCATCATAAACAATTTAAGCATATTATATTAGGCACAAATCATAATGAAAATAAAATCATAAACAATTTAAACATGCTTTATTAGGCACAAATCATATACATAATTTTAGGCACGTAATGAAATATAAAATCATGATGAACAACTTAATGGTACTAGGCACAAATCATAATAAAGATTTATACTAAATCGTAATAGTTAAAGCACAAACCATAAAACGAGAATGAAAATGAAAGATTTGTACATCTTAAGGCACAAACCATAATGAGAATGAAGTTAGGGTAGGACACATCATAATGAGAATGGGCACACACCATAATGACGAAAAATAATATTATTGTTGGCCCAAATATGAAGAAAATGGAATCATGATATTTAATTTAATTATTTATACTTATATAAAACTAATATTATTGTTGGTACAAATAGGAAGAAAATGGAATCATGATAGTTAATTTAATTATTTATATTTATATAAATTTTAATTACATATAAATTATATTAAACAAAAAAGTATGGTGGATAATTTGTAATATTTTTTAAAGTATAATTTGCAATAAAAATGAAGTTAAAGTAAAATATTCTCATTTTCTTTATATAAGAAATGAAATAGCAAAATTGCTTAGTATCTACTTTGTAGTATATTTAGGGAGGTAATGTGAGAGGTACTTAATGAGGAGGTAATATGAGAGGTACCCAATAAGAATGTGGTTATGTATTATTAGTGGAGTCCATTTAATGTAAGGACTAGGCCCACTATAATATTAAATAAGGAATGTGGTTATGTATTATTAGTGGAGTCCATTTAATGTAAGGACTAAGCCCACTATAATATTAAATAAGGCCTACTATAGTAATTATATATAATAAATAGGATTTCTAAAATGATTTGGTTTATTTTTAGTTATTTTTGAAGTATATTTATAGATCTATTCAAGTATATAACATACTTCTTATGAAAAGTTTGAAAACATCTAATATAAGATAAAAAAATCTTTTCTTTAACAAAAAAAACAATTATTAAAAAAAAAAACATATTTGCAAGGAAATGATGAATAGTTCAAGATCATAGCAATTTGTTCAAGAGAACACACAATTTTATAATATAGAACTTCAAATTGATTATGAGATTTGCAAATAGATCATCACTCCATAGGAAATAAAATAAAGCATGAAAGAAAAATTAAAACCATAGATCAAAAAGATGTATATACAGATTTGACTGTAGACAACATATTTTTTTTCCATAATTTGTTGTCTCTAGAGGAATTTTTTTTTTTTTCATTCTAATGTTACTTTTGCAAATACCTTGACTTCCAATATCTTATCCTTTCATGTCCAGAAACTAGTTTGACCATTCTCTTAATGTTTCTTGAGAGGCTGTATGTAAACATGTTAAAAAATGGTAAATTTTGAATATAACCAGAAAAATACAAAAATACAAAAAGTAAATTTTGAATATAACCCCAAAAAATACAAAATGTAAATTTTGAATATAAACAGAAAAACAAATGAAAAGAGTCAAAGATAAATTTATGATTTTATTAACATGTTGACTACTGACTATGCATTTATTTTGATTTGAATTTTGGGTAAAAGAATACTAAATGAAACTTCATTGGATATCCATTACTACATTTCAAATATTAAAAATGTGAAGCTGAAATTACCGGGGGTTAATTTTTTTTAGTAAACTTCTTATTAGAGATTAAACATTTTAGGCATTAGAGTTCCACAATTGAATTTGAGTTACAATTATGTAATTCTAGCAGAAAAACTTGTACAAAAACTTGTTCTACATGTAGAGTTGTCAAAGTTAAATTCAACCACTTGTTAAAGTTCAAGTGGAAAACAAAATTTTGAAGAAAATTCGACTAAAACATTCTATTGAAAAGACACCAACGCTTTAGAGTTCTTGGTTTGGCATTGAATGCTTCATAGGAAATGTGCTACTAAAATCTAGTTTCATATAGACTTCTTAGTGACTCTACATCCATATGCCAATTTGGATATCCCTGCAATTTACAATGAAATTGAGTGTTAAAACACATTCAACAAATTGCAAAATTGAAATTATAAAGCATCTTAGTAGAACAATGTTTTGAAACATACATTTTTTAGCTGAAGTTTTTTTTTTCCCCAAAATTAAATAAGTCTCATTCTATGTAATTTTTCTCTACTTCAACTATTGTATTGTCCCGATTAAGAATAAACTTTCCACGAACAAGAAAGTCATGCAGTGTGTAGATGACAATAGATTTGTCTTTTGGGTAATCTTCATATGATAAGGTTGTCAAATTTGACAATTTTTTTCTCAAGATTTCATCTTTGAGAGAACATTGTACCTTTTTATTTTGTGTGTTGATTATGTTGCACTATAATTGGTGTGACTAGTTGAAGGGGGGCTTCACCCTGACATTTGTCACAATGCAACATTGTTCTTTGTATTGATCCAAAATATTCTACTGCTAAATTACATTTTGAGCATATAGGTTGAAAATGATTAGATTATATGTTTGTTATTGTCAGTGTGCCATGAACCTATTTTATATTGTTCAATGTTTTTTTTTTTGTAAGCTAGCATTTTATATTACCTTTCAGATTAAAAAATTACATTACAGTCAAGAGACCTTGATGTAAGGGCCAGCCCATGTGTCAGGTCATAAGAATTCGAAAAACCTACCGAGAGGGCCAAAAATTGCCAATAGTTTACAATTGGTTCTACGTATGACAAAACTGGAACCATAAACGTCCAAAACCAAAGAACAATAGTATCTAGATAAGCTTGCATAAACATAGAAGATACAAACTAGACATGACAACAGACTTATTTGTAGGAAGTGTCCCCTGATGAACTTGCTTGGAAGAATCTGTCCATTCGGGGATCATGATGGATTGAAGAAGACTTTCCTAGTTGCGTATTTTCTAAGTATTGACATAGTAGGAATCTAGCAGCCAATCTAGTTTTATGTCCATCATCTCCTACCGAAAGTTTTGGTCTGCCATATCACTATGGAGCTCAAAAATGAGTTGGAGTTGCTCTTGTGAAAACTAAACAATTGAATTATTTTCCTCCTGCGAATGGGAGCATTCTCCTTCCTCAAATTTATGGGAGTCAGTACCAATGAATGGAGGTGGGGTGTTACACTGCACACCCAATGCAACATCCAAATGAGTATATGGTAGAGTTGTTTCATTTGATTGAATTGTGTCTGGGGGCATGTCTTCCCATTCTATCTTGCACCCCCAAGATTCTTCTTCAATATGCATGGCATAAGGTACTGGTTCCACATTGGTTGAATTCAGGTGTTGGGTTCCACTGTTAGTAGCCATGTGTGATGGGGAAGCGCTTCAACGACGACCTCGAAGACCATAAAATACCCCTCCATCTCTATGCACCTTTCCTTGTTCATGTGGAATGATGCCAAGAAGGGGAAAAAAAGAGTGAGAAAAGGGCAGAGGGGATAGGAGAAAGACCATTGTGAATACACCAAGAAAATGACAGGAAAGAAGGTAACAATGATAAATGACAAGTATTCCTTGCTTAATAGGCTTCTGTAGAGATCACAAGTCCCCTTGAGGTCGTCCGAATTCATAAGTGCTTCCTTCAAATGATTGTACAAACCTGTCCAAAATCCGTCATCAAATATGCAGGAAATAACCACCATCGTATCCTGTTGAGTAAGGATTCTTATGAAATGCTCGAGCTGGTGTGATATCCTTGCGTCATCCATTGACCTCGGGAGAGACACAGAGCGTCGAAGGTGGACACACATGCACTGTCGTATCATCAATTTATTGTTCATAATGACACCCCATCTAGGGATTGATATTGTTCAATGTAAYTGTTATTCCAATTTTTTAAATAAAAAGTATGTATAATATAACATATTTTTAGAAGGTTCAATATTTTACCKGATTTGCACGRACTTCAACAACAATTTTAGATCATTAARATCCTTCTTTACCCTTAATARTGCAATGAATGTTGWTTGGTTTGTGCATAGTGTATTTGATTGCAATTCTTTTTGTTTGATGATGCTTYTGAAATATGGGGAATTCTTTCTTTGAAAGTTGCTCTTCAATGGAGGCAAATTGTGCTRCAAATGTTGGAAATAATTGYAGCTGCATTTTAGGAAAGACACATTATTTTTTTTTCTATAGAAAGTAGATGAAAGGAAMATAYATATTTTGTAAGATAAATRTTTGGATGGAAATAACCTTATTATTGCCTTATCRTTTTAAGAATTGCCATCTTTGATTTTTAAGGTATATTGCGTCCCTAATTTCTTGGCGGTGATGACATTTACACCTATTGTTCCAAGCACATATTGTTTCGTTGTTGTTAAAATTATTTTGGTTGATGTGTTTGGTATGAATCTATATTCCTAAAAAAAATGTGCTATGCTAGTGTGTTGATCCACTAGTAAAATACATTCAACTTCACTGTGGTTATAATTGGTTTTGTGATCCGGATTTTAGGGGGTATACGGTCTAAATTCGGATGCAAAAGTCATAAAGCTATAAAACTAATAGATTTCCCATGTGGAACTATTTATGTGGTCTTCCATGTTTGACAAGGTCCCCACATGTGACAAGATGAGAAAGCACCAGATTTTCGGGCCAAGATGGTGCCCTCTCTGCAAAGCCGAAAACGAATCCATCGCACACCTGCTAATTTTCTGCCCCTTCTCTTGGAAAGTCTGGAATGAAACTACCGCTCTCTTGAGGCAACCATGTGACTGGAGTGGCCCCTCCCTAGAGATGACTTGGAAAAATGTGATACAAGACCCCGCATATAAGAAGATCAAAACTTTGCCATTGCTTATTAGCTGGGGTATCTAGTTGGCTAGGAACTTGACCATATTCAAGGAAAATGCAACTGTCCCTGAAATTATTGCAACAACAAACCTTTCGATCCTTGCTCATTTTCCTCAAAAAAAGAACAAGCCTACTATCTGTGCAATCCAACCAAAAATAATTGACTCTTCATTACCCTGGGCTTATTTCGATGGTGCTTCTTTGTGGGAGTGGAGTTGTCCTATATTTATCCGACTCACACTTTTATAAAATTAAAATGGGGCTGGGACAGGGGACAAACAACTATGCCGAGCTCATGGCTCTTCTTCTACTGCTAAAATTCACGCAATAGTAGGGGGTACTCACCATCCAACTCTTCGGGGACTCTATGAATGTCATCAACTAGTCTTGAAAATCCCAGTCCTGCCATAATATTATACTACTTCCCATTTTGGAGGAGATTTTCAGTATGCTAGATGATTTTGACTCCTTTGTTCTCTGACATGTTTACAGGAACCAGAACTCAGTAGCGGACACTCTGTCAAAAGAAGGAATCCCACTTCCTTTTGGTCACTGACATATAACTGAATCAGATGGAGATAATGCACACATGTACTTCCATCGCCCTTTCATCGATGAGCCAACTCAATCTCAACATTAAGATCTGGCTCACTTTTTATCTTGGTTTCTACTTATACTATGTACATATTTGGCACCTGAAGATCTTGTTTCTTGTTTCGACACTGGATGGAATTTTTATTTATCTCTACTCTTTGGCCCTTTGGGTATGGACGATTTTTGAACTATAATTATTTTTTGATGGTTTGTGTCCTTCTATGGATATGAGGGGAACCTAATATGATATCAATTACAGGACACTTGACGACCCTTGGGCACCAACCCTCACACTCTTTACTTCACTATACTGGAATGTGCTCACCGAGCACCTACAAAATGTAATTTTGTCTCTTCGGATGAATAAAATTACGTTTTTTTCTGAGGAAAAAAAAAGATTCCCCATGTGGATCAAGGAGATACCCACCTCCTCATTAATTAATTGAGCTAACATATTGCCCATATGGGTCAAAGAGAGTCCCACCTCTCCATTATTGTGTTGGGTTTTATTTTCCACTACTTACTTAGCTGGGTAGTTAGATCTATTATTATAATAATAGAGACTCATTTAATGAGATCTTTCCATTATTGTATTGGGTTTTATTTTCCACTACTTAGTTAGTTGAGTAGTTAGATATATTATAATAATAGAGGCTCATTTAATGAGCTCTTTTTGACTTTGTCCAATGGACCATTTTGTAATGTTATATAAAGGCCTAGCAATCCTTCTCATAATAGGAAGTTACTCATTTTGGATTCTCTCATATTTTCTATTGTTCATTGTGAGATTAATTAACTCTAAGTGATTTACTAGTAATCAATTTTAGAGGCGAGGATCCTCTTTGAGCCTCACCTCCCAAGTACTTCATTTACATGTTTTTGTCCGTGCTTATTTTCATGAAAGATTCACATGTCTAATCTCCTCCTCTCTTAGCATTCAAGCGATCCAGATCTTAGCCCCCAAGATCTGGATAAATGGTATCAGAGCGAGTATGCTCTCCATCAGAACAAGGGTTTGAAGCATGTTGCGCGTTCAAAAATTTGCAGTGATCACCAACCTCCTTTTGGTACTATCAGAATCCATTTTCTGGGCCATACACTGTAAGCATCACAGTTGGTCCACATGCATTACATGGCTTTTTTTACCCACAGTTTATCGTTCACCATTACAAGGAGAACCATACATGTATTCAATACATCCATACATGGATTCAGTACATCCATACATGGATTCACTACATCTATACATGGATCCACTACATCCATTGGTATGCAACATTTTCAACAAATTTTCAGGGTGTCCATGTTGCCCACGGAGGTTCCACAACCTCTACAACAACCCATGCTACTCTACAAACCCTTGGCATCCTTTGTGCCCCCTACACTTAGCCAACTTCAAAGAGGTGTTGTGACCTCTACACAACATTTCAGAGGCTCTACCATATTTCATTGGAAATATCTCTTCAGGATCTCAAAATTTTATTTCACGAAATCTCATTTGGTTTCCTGGTTTGAGAGATATCATCAATTGAATCTCAACATGTATTTGAACCAAAGAGGCCACGTGTATCACCATTTTCAACAGTATTTTTCTCCCTGCTCAGGAAACTACAGAAGGAGTTCCACATACAGATGTAAATATTTATTCAATATCTCAAATGGGTATTTCTTATAATTTCATTTCGTTGTTTGGTTTATGAGATATGCTTGTTTGAAACAACACATGTTTGTAACCAACGTGGTCGCACACCCTTCAAATTTGGCCTAGTTTTTCTCACTCCAAAGGAAACCTTAGAGAACTTATGTTATATCAATGGAAATCTCTCTCCGTCATCTCAAATGGGTATTTTATGGAATTTCATTTTGTTTCTTGGTTTGAGTGATATCACTGATTGAAGATATCCATGTCTTTCTTCCAAGACGATTGTATGTCATTGGAACTTCAACAAGATTTTCCTCTCTTGATGGGACACATTAGAACAAGTTCCATATACATATGGAAATATATCTTCAGTATCTCAAATGGGTCTTCGACGAAATTGGATTTCATCACCTGCAACAGAAGTTATGAATAAATTTGTAGAAGGAGATTCAAAGCCTCCAAAGTCATGTTTTTTCCATTTTATTAATGTAAACGGTTATGGGTCAACCACACAAAACCCCTCCCTTCATTGGGAATTAGAACATTGTACTCACAAGTCTCCTTGTAGCATGGGTGAAATGATGGGGGACCATCATTTTTTAAGGGGGAGGAATGATCAGGATTTTAGGGGTATATGGTCTAAATTTGGATGCAAAAGTCATAAAGCTATAAACATAATAGATTTCTCATGTGGATCAAGGAGATACTCACCTCCTCATTAATTAATTGGGATAACAGGTTGCCCATATGGATCAAAGAGAGTTCCACCTCTCCATTATTGTATTGGGTTTTATTTTCCACTACTTAGTTAGTTGGATAGTTAGATCTATTATTATAATAATAGAGACTCATTTAATGAGCTCTTTCCATTATTGTATTGAGTTTTATTTTCCACTACTTAGTTAACTGGGTAGTTAAATCTATTATAAAAATAGAGGCTCATTTAATGATCTCTTTTTTACTTTTTCCAATGGACCATTTTGTAATGCTATATAAAGGCCTAAGAAACCTTCACATAATAGGAAGTTACTCATTTTGGCTTCTCTCATATTTTCTATTGTTCATTGTGAGATTAATTAACTCTAAGTGATTTATTAGTAATTAGTTTTAGAGGTGAGGCTCCTCTTTGAGCCTCACCTCCTAAGTACTTCATTTACATGTTTTTGTCCATGCTTATTTTCATGAAAGATTGACATGTATAAAATCCTCCTCTCTCGGCATTCAAGCCATCTAGATCTCAGCCCTCGAGATCCAAATCATTTTGGGTGCAATTTTGAATTTTGTAATACAAATTCCTTTTCTTGGAAGAAGTTTTTCTTGATTTTGTTCGATGAGATTAACATGAACACTCAAGCTCACTATCATTTCACCTTTGGAATATGTTAAATTTGTGCATAAAATCTCATTTGACTTTTGCAATTTGTCAAGTATTGGTTTGTATGTCACAACAACATTTCCATGGAAAACTTCTCCAACCTTGAAATTAGTCGATTCTATAAGCTTTAAACCTTTTACATTAATGCAATGCACACACATATTCTTAACATAGAAAAGAAAACAATTGCAATCACACATATACACAAAGATTTACCTTAAAAACCCAATTGGGAAAACCAACAACATGTTTTAGAGCCACACCTCTAATCCTATTTATAATCCAACTTCATTGTTTACAATACAATATATAGGATCATTCGGCATCCAAAAAACCCCTAATTCATTTACCTGGATTAGATTACAACCTTAATTCCTTAACCAAAATTGGAAAATCGTGGTCTAAAATTCCATGTGCCACTAAACCGTCGAAGGAAAAAACCCGCCACCACCAAAAGCAAAAGACCGCCCAAAAATTTGGTGAATAAACACTCCAATTTTTTTTTCCAGGGGCTCTACCCCCGAAACCCCTAATAGGGGGAGCCACAATCATGAAACAAATATAACACATACCCAACATTATCCCACTTGTTATTTTCTTTGCATACATGGGTCACATGCCTTCATGATCAACAATCCAGGGAAGACATGCCCATTGATTCTCTACACCAAGAGAACTTCTCAGTGCTCATAGAATTTGCTAATGAATCAAGAACATTCTCCAAAGTGTCCACCTTCACCAACAACACCTTCTTCTCTTCAACCATGTCTATGAAAAAATGATAATGAACATCGATATGCTTTGCCTTAGAATGATAAGTTAGGTTCCTCACCAGGAAGATTGCACTCTGACTATCACAATCTATTCTTACAACTTGATGTACCAATCCAATACCTGAACACAATATTTGTAACCGTATTGATTCCTTGCTTGCATGAATGGATTCCATGTATTCAAATTCTATAGTTGAGAGTGCCACTACATATTATCTTTTGCTCATCCAACTAATTGCTCCTCCAAATAGGTTAAACACATACTCACTTGTAGATATTCTACGATCCAAATCTCTAACCCAGTTTTCATCAAAAAATCCATGTATGTCCAACACTCTGTCAAATCCCGGTCTTCCTTGGTAACACAATCCATAAGTAGTAGTGTCATGCAAATACTTGAAAACCCTCTACTATTTCCCAACGTTTCTTCCCTGGTTTTGACATGTACCTTCTCAAAAATCCTAGTACACGTGAAATGTACGGTCTATTATAGCGATTTAGATTTTATGAGAAGAATGAAATGACTACAGATTATTAACAGGTGCTTAACACAAAATAACAGAGATACAGTAAAACTGGTTTTCTATTCAATAAGGAAATAAACTGAAACTGTAAAATGTAGTGGAAACAAGCTTGCTAGAATGGTGGCGGCTTATCTCCAAGAAGAGATGTGACGATTGCGCTCATTCGCAAGAAGATGATTACAATGAGGCTCTAAAGGCCTTTTTACAATAAACATAAATGCCAAAAACCCTAGACATCAAAAAACCTAACCCTAGGAGATGAAGCACCAAAATTCATGTGGGCCCCGCCTGGGTAAGTTAGTAGATCAACTTCCCGGAGTCGTAACTTTTGTTTACGATCTCCGTTTTAGGCGTATGATAGCCCATTGAAAAGGTATCGTCAAGCCCATAACTTTTGCATATGATCTCTGTTTTAGGAATATGATAGACCATTTTAGGCGTATGATAGCCCGTTGGAAGATCGATCCCAAAAAACCTTCATTTAGGCCCTCAAAATGGCCCCAGAAATTAAAACTGCTAAAAATAGTAAATTGCCAAAATTGCCAGAAAACTGTTTTGAGCCAATTGGAAAAGGTGGGTGGCCACCGATATCCACCTGGATCAATCCTCCCTCCTTAGGAATAAATGGTCTCCATTGTGTTGAGTTCCCCCATTAGATGAGGAAATTTTTGCTGAATTTGGCCCCAGGTGAGCCACTTGCCTTGGTGTAGGAGTTGCCTTGCTTTGACGACTCGATAAAGATGGATCCTTTGATGTCGAGTGCCCTTGATCTGTGTATCCACAATCTGATCGCTGAATGCCTCTTGTATGCAGTCGGGGTTGAGCTCTGTTGGTGTCAGCTATTCTGCGACGTCTGAGGTGTCCAATAATGGTGGGAAATAAGGTGAAGGAGATCCACGTTGAACACTGGGTGTAGACCAAGGAAAGGAGGAATGTTGAGCTCAAAATAATTATCCCCCATGGCCTTGGTGATGGTGTACGACCCATAATGGAGTGTGAGAAGCTTCCGATGGGGTCCTGTAAGGCATTCTTTCTGCAAGTGCAATCAAACTTTTTTGCCCACCTGAAACTTATGTGGCATCCGATGTTGTTCATGGCGTTGCTTGTACTTGTCATTGGACTTTTGAAGGATATCCTGAACTTGTTGGCGGATGTGCTAGATCCGCTCAATGAACTGGGTGGCTTTGTCAACTTCAGTTGGAGCAGGAGATGAGTCGGTCGAGGTGACCGCAAGGGGAAGTGCAACATCTGTGGGACCCAATGGTTGGAATCCCAACCCCACCTAAAAGGGGCTGTGGCCGGTTGAGCTATGCAGTGATCGATTGTAGCTATGTTGGACATAGGGAAGGCTCTCATCCCATGTGAGAGGGTGGTTTGAATTATACATGCGAAGGATATGCACAATCATTTGATTTATGACCTCGGTTTGGCCATCTGTCTGGGGGTGGAAGGTCATGGATTTGGTGAGCTTGGTGTCCAGCAGTGACTAGAGGATCGACTAGAATGTGATGAGAAATCAACTTTCCTGATCTGAGACAATGGTTTGTGGGATTCCAAAATGTACCCAGACTCGTTCAAAGAAGATCTTGGCAGTGGCCTTTGCTGTGATGTTCTTCTTCCAGGCAACCATAATCACCATCTTAGAAAAGCAATCAACAACCAAAAAAACACAGTCATTTCCCCGCTTGGTGGACGGGAGGCCCGACATGTAGTCCATTGAGATGAATTCCCATGGCCTGTTAGGAGTAGGAAGAGGGGTGTACAAGCCCTGTTTCTTAGTGGTCTGTTTGGAAATATCGTAGGTAGTGCAGGACCTGATATACTTGCTGACCTCCTGTCGAAGTTTCGTCCAGTAGAAATGTTTCTGTAGCATCGCCACTATCTTTTCGACGTCAAAGTGTCTTGCCACCCGACTGTAGTGGGCTTCCCAGATCATCTTTGCTTACTTGCTTGATGGAACACATATATGGCCCAGACGACACAAAAACCCATTGTGAAGATGAAAATTATCGACAACTGGGTTTGCACCCAACATTTGGTAGGTGGTGGTGAAGTCCGGGTCTATCTCATAGAGTTGGGGCCATCCAGAGGTCTCATGGCCGTAGGAGTTTAGCACCGTGGTGAGTGCCGCGACTGGCGGTCTACTGAGGCAATCAATGACACGATTTGTGCTTCCTGTTTTATACTTGATGTTGAGGTGGAATTGCTGCAAGTATGTGGACCAACTTTGATGACGATCATTCTGCAATTTTCCTTGTGTCTGCATGAACTGCAGTGGCTTATGATCAGTGTGGATGACTGTCTCCTTCCCAAGAATGTAATGTCTCCATCGGCGACAGGCTTGCACAATGGAGTACATTTCTTTGTTGTAAGTAGGGTACTTACAGACAACATCTGATAGTGTCTCACTATGATAGGCCACAGGGTAGCTGTGATGAGTGAGAATGACACTCACCGCATAGTCTGAAGCATCTGTCTCGATCTGAAAGTGCTGCTATAGGTCTGGTAGTGAAAGTACTGGGGCTGAGCACAAGTGCTACTTCAAATATTCGAATGCTTGTTGTTGGGACCGGCCCCACGCAAATTTAGCCTTACCACCACCCTTGGTTATTTGGTTGGGGGCCCATGCAATATGGGAGAATCCCAACATGAACCTGCGGTAGAAATTGGCAAGGCCCAAGAAGCTCCTAAGCTCAGTGAGTGTGGTTGGGGCCAGCCAGTCATGGATGACTTGGATCTTGGTTGGATACACATGTACGCCATGCTAATCAATTATGTAGCCCAGGTAATGGACCCTGCCCATGCCGAAGGAGAATTTTTCCAAGTTGGCATATAGCTTGTGCTGTCGCAGGGTGTGCAGAACCTGCTGAATATACTGCAAGTGTTTGACCCAAGTCTTGCAGTAAATGAGAATGTCATCCAAATACACCATTACAAAATTATTGGTGAATGGTCGCAGGATATCATCCATCATCCTCATGAAAGTGGCTGGAGCATTTGTCAAACCAAAGGGCATGACCAACCATTCAAAAAGGCCTTCCTTTGACTTGAAGGAGGTTTTCCATACATCTGTTTGTTCTATCAGGACCTGGTGGTAGCCAGAATTTAGATCAATCTTACTAAAGTATTTGGCCCCTGTGAGTTGATCAAGGAGGTCATGGATTCAGGGAATCGGGTACCAGTTTCTGATTGTGATTTTATTCAAAGCTCGGTAATCAATGCAAAGTCGCCAGGTTCCATCTTTCTTCTGTACCAACATGATTGGGCTCCTACAATGTGATGAACTGGGATAGATGTGACCCTTGTGGATCAGTTCTTGGATCTGTCACTTGATCTCCTCATTCTCTAATAGAGAGTGACGATAGATTGGCCCATTGGGAAGCGGTGCACTGAGGGTCATATCGATGGGGTGCTTGACTTGGCAGTGCAGAGGTACCCCGATAGGTGAGGAGAAGATATATGAGTATTCTTCCACGACCTTATCTACTTGCTTATGCTGTGTGGAGAGGTCAGCTGCAGAGATCCTGGATGTGGCTGTGATCTTTCACTTATTCTGAGAGCGAATAATGAAGAAGACAAACTTCCTCGTCTGATAGATGACCTTCCCGCATTGCTTAGCACAAATCAAGGAAATAGCACTAGGTGGGATTGCCTCGGGTATCCTATACAATTTCCTGTTCAAAGTAATAATAACACTACGAGGCCTAGACTCATATACAACATGACGTTTCCATAAATAAGTTTGGCCCAAAAGAACATCACAAACTTTGAGAGGAGAAACATCACACAATACCTCATCTTTGAAGGGCTTGATGTCGTACGATAGTCGACACTGTTGGCTGACGTGGAGATCGCTTCCTTGGCGGAGCCATCCAATGGTGTAGGGTTGTGGGTGTGGTGTTTTCAGTAGGGCCATCCGCTTGATGACCTCTGCTAAGATGAGTTTATTATGGCTACCTCTATCAACGATGAAGTGCATCGGGGTGCCTTTTACCCACATCTGTGAATGGAAGAGGCATTCCCCTTCTTTTGGCTCGTCTGGTTCACCAGGATGGAGCTTGGTGGTAGCAACGGTGGCACTGGGTTCCACGTCAATGATCCATATTCCCCTTTCTGGTTCTGGCTCAGAATCTGAACCCGCATCTAATTCAGAGGCTTTCACTTTGACCACCAGCGACTGCTTTGAGCGACAATCAACAGTGTTATGCCAAGGGCTCTTATGGAAGTCGCACCACTTCCTGGTATCTTTCTTTGTCTTTTTGGTGTCCTTATTTTCTTGTGGTTTGGATTGGTTGTCCTGATACTATCCATATTTTCTCTGTCCTTTGTTCGATGGGCTGGGGCCGCCCTTTCCTGGCTTTTTTTGTGAGGGGTTTCCAGGCCCAAATTGACGCGTCTTTTGTTTGAGCTTCTACTCAATTCTGACGACATATCCGTAGGCTGGGCCCAAGGATGAGATGTACAAAAATTCCATTTCTGTCTAGATGTATCTATGCAGAGCGTCGTGATACTTGAGCATCATATGTCACTCCGAATCTTTGATACCCAACTTGGTGCGTGAGGTATGAAAGATATTTGTGAAATCTAGCACTGCTTGGTCTCTTTCTTGCCGCAGTGTGGTCCATTTGGTATACAAGTTGTCATAACTTCCGACAGGGTAGTATTGTTCCTTAATAGAATCCCTGAAGGATTCCCAGGTGGATGTGATTGTAAATAATGATGGTTCCTCTGTTTCCTTTTGCTCACAGAAAGTTTCCCACCAATCTTTGACATGGGGAACAACTTTGAGAAGTGCAAAAGTAATCTTTTCTCTATTCAAAAAGTTATGGACAAAAAAACATCCTTCTAGTAGATTCAACCACTTGTCTACAGAATCTGCGTCTATCTAACCTTCAAATATAGGGATATCAAAGTTTATTTGTACCTTGAAGGGGGTGGCACCTCCGCTCGAAGAAGATGCGTCACCTATTGGTAGCCGTCGAAGGATTTGCGTGAAACTATTCATCATCTCGTTCCTTTGTTGCGTGAGGGATTCCTCAATCAAGAGTTTGAAAGGATCTCCTGTCCCATCATCTTTCTTTTCTCATGCAATGAGAGGTCGCTTGGGCGTGCGAGATATTTTGTCCTCAAGAGAAGCAAGCTCGAGACCCAACTCTTTGTACTCTGACCTCATTGGGGACATGCATTAAGACGACAAGGAGCAGACCACTCTTATACCACTGATCTGGATTTTATGAGCAGAACAAAATGACTACAGATTATTAACAGGTTCTTAATACAAAATAACAGAGATACAGTAAAACTAGTTTTCTATTCAATAAGGAAATAAGCTGAAAGTGTAAAATGCAACGGAAACAAGCTTGCTAGAATGGTGGCAGCTTATCTATGAGAAGAGATGTGACAGCTGCACTCATTCGCAATAAGATGATTACAATGAGGCTCTGAAGAAATTTTTACAATAAACAGGAATTCCAAAAACCCTAGACATCCAAAAACCTAACCCTAGGAGATGAAGGGCCAAAAGTCATGTGGGCCTCGTCTGGGTAAGTTAGTACATCAACTTCCCGGGGTCGTAACTTTTGTATACGATCTCCGTTTAGGCGTATGATAGCCCGTTGGAAAGGTATCATTGAGGAGATTCACTTTGGGGGCTCAATAATGCCTTTAGCTATCATTGGAAAGCTCGATCCTAAAAAACCTTCATTTAGGGCCTCAAAATGTCCTCGAAAGTTAAAACTGCTAAAAATAGTAAATTGCCAAAATTGCCAGAAAACTGTTTTGAGCCAGTTGGAAAAGGTGGGTGGCCACATATATCCACCTATATCATACAGGCCACTACATACATCAAACTTTCAACTGCACTAGCATATGGAACATGGAACATTTCCTCTTCCTATTCTTGTGTCTTTGGACACTGATTTGTGCATAAATTTACACCTACATGAATAGGTACCGTGATAGGTTTACATTTCTGCATATTAAACCTCCACAAAATTGACTCAATATATTTTCTCTAGTTCAACTAGAGTTTCTTGTTTTCCCATTTTTTTTTAATTTCCATGCCCAACATAAAATTTGTAGCACCAAGATCTTTCATGTAAAATTTAGAGGACAATTGAGTTTTCGCATGCTAGATAATTTCCTTGTTGTTTCATATCAACAACATATCATCCAGATACAAGACCAAATAAAGAAGACGATCACCTACTAATTTGATATACACATAGTGATCAAATTTTCTTCTTGTGAAGCCAAGTCCCAATATATAAGTATCAAATTTTTAATACCACATCCTTGGTGATTGATTTAACCCATATCGAGAATTTTTTAGCATGCATACCATCTCTTTCTTTCCCTTCACTACAAGGCCTTATGGATAATTCATGTAGATTTCTTATTCTAGATCCCCATGTAGGAATGTTTTATTCACATCCATCTATTCTACTTCAACATGCTACATAGTTTTCGCATGCTAGATAATTTCCTTGTTGTTTCATATCAACAACATATCATCCAGATACAAGACCAAATAAATAAGACGATCACCTACTAATTTGATATACATATAGTGATCGAATTTTCTTCTTGTGAAGCCAAGTCCCAATATATAAGTATCAAATTTTTAATACCACATCCTTGGTGATTGATTTAACCCATATCGAGAATTTTTTAGCATGCATACCATCTCTTTCTTTCCCTTCACTACAAGGCCTTATGGATAATTCATGTAGATTTCTTATTCTAGATCCCCATGTAGGAATGTTTTATTCACATCCATCTATTCTACTTCAAAATCAAAAGAAGCAACAACAAATAAAATAAATCTAATATAAGTTAACTTGGCAACAAGAGAATTTTTTTCACCAAAGTCAATTCCCTCTACCTGGGGATAACCCTTTGATACTAATCGAGCTTTATATTTCTCCACGTTTCCTTATGCATTCAACTTCTTCTTAAACACCCACTTGATTCCAATGGGATTTCTTCCAGTCAATAACTCCACTAGATTCCAAATCTCATTCATGTCCAGTTCTAGGATCATCATCACTAATAAACAAAGAAAAAATTGAACGCAAATCATTTGGAGTATACCTTTCTAGTTTCCTTCTTTCTGAAACCGATCTCTTCTTATTCTGATTCATGTTCTTCTGTAAAGTCTAATTCATTATCCTACAATTCAAACTCTATTTTCTCTGGTTATTCCTCCCTTGGTAGGAATTCCCATTTGAAAACATCTTTTATTTCTCTAAATACCACATCTCAGCTATACACTA
>ML813430.1:76680-101057 GCA_009831015.1 Picea engelmannii | reverse complement strand
TTCTGATTCATGTTCTTCTGTAAAGTCTAATTCATTATCCTACAATTCAAACTCTATTTTCTCTGGTTATTCCTCCCTTGGTAGGAATTCCCATTTGAAAACATCTTTTATTTCTCTAAATACCACATCTCAGCTATACACTACCTTATCGGTTTATGGGTTCCAAATCTTATAACCTTTGAGACCATATTTATAGCCAATAAAGATACATGCTTCAACCTTCTTATCTATATTACTCATATTTTCCTTTAGAACATGTACATAAGCATCATAACCAAAAACCTTGAGATGTGTCAGAGAGGCTTTCTTAGCAGTCCATACATCATGTGGAGTCCTGTCATCCAATACTAATGAGGGTGACCGATTTACAAGGTAACATGCAATGTCCACTTCCTCTACCCATAATTCTTGTCCCAACCCAGAACCACTAAGCATGCTCCTTACTCTTTCCATCAATGTCTTGTTCATCCTTTCTGCAACTCCATTCTACTGAGCTGTGTATGGAGTATTATTATACCTTACTATACCAAATTTCTTAATTAATTCCTTGAATTCATTCGATCCACATAATTCTCCACCATTATCCGTCCTCATTACCTTAATTTTATTTTCTATTTGATTTTCCACAAGATCCTTAAACTCTTTAAATTTGTCAAAGACTTCAGATTTCTTCCCGATGAAATAAATTCATGTATTCCTTGAGAATTCATCTATAAATGAGACATAGTACACATATTTACCTAGTGATGGAAACATCATAGGTTCAAACACATCACTATGCACCAACTGTAAAATGTGCCCTACCCTCGTAGCACCATATGAGAATTTTAGTCAATTTTGCTTCCCATACAAACAATGTTCATAGAAATCAAGATCCAAATAACAATTCAACATACCTTCAACCATAAATTTACCATGTAGTATTTGAAGCCTCATCTCTTTAGTATTCCCCAGTCTTTGATTCCACAACATAGTCTTTTATCTAGAGACCGTAGGAGTTTTTCTTTCTTCAGTTCCAATATCAGAACAATGGAACTATTGCACCTCTCACTAATAGTGCTTCCCAGTAGCTTATACAGAGTTCCAATCCAAACTCCCATCAAAAACACCATTGCTCCTTGAACTATCCCACAGGTTTCCTTTTCAAACACTATTTTTACACCTGCATCATCCACCTTGCTTACATAAATCAAATTCCCGGCGAATCCTGAGATGTGAAAAACACTAGGGAGTGTTCTAATCCTACCATCCATGAGATTTAAATTAAATTTTCCTCATCCTACGATTTTGGTTGTCAAGTCATCTCCTAGAAATACATAACCCCCATCATACCTTTCATACTTGCAAAACCACTCTCTGTGAGGAGTCATATGAAAGGATGCACCTCAATCGATCAACCATGCCTCATGATCTGCATATGTTATTGAAGAAGACAAGTACACATCCTCTACTTCATCTGCAAAGGTTTTTTCTTATGTAGAAGAGGAATCATCGAATCCTTTCCCTCTCTCAGCACCTTTGGATCTACATTGTTTCTTGTAATTGTTGACAGAGAAAGTTCTCATATGGTTTTGGGTTACAACCACAACAGAGCAATGACCAAAAGACAACACTCAATCCCACAAAAATAGTCAAGCAAAATGTAGCTAACTATCTAACTAACTTTTGATCTGAAAGTAGGAGACAAACCTCAATCCAATCGTTTGATGTAGATCCCTCGATTGAAATGTTTTCTCCAACGTTCTACTTCAACAGTTCCTTTAACCACCTGTAAACAAGGAAGAAGACAACTGCAAATAGGTAGTTACAAGATAACTATTTTTCACATAAGATGATTGAAATCAAATCCATTAGTGTTCTAGTTAATTAAATGCCCAAATGTAATAATTATAAACTAAAACAAAAATTTGGATGGGAAAGTTAGTTCTTTATTAATGAACAACAAAGTCAAGGATAGTTACAACTTGTAACTGCTACGACACTGCTTCAGAACTGGAATCCAGGTCCCTCCACCCGTGCCAATGATGATCAAGTCAACCTCCAACTCCTTCACTCAAACAAGTATGAGAAAGAGAGATGGTCTCTTTTTGATAGGACAAATGGAGCAAAGACTACTGCAAACAAGGGTTTCTAGATCTTAAGGGGATAATTCAGAGACGTGGGACAAGTGGCTTGCAGACTAGCCAATAAATGGTCAGCATAATGGTGCTAAATGGCATGAATTTCTAACCTTTACCTGTTGGCTCCTTTTTATACTTCAAACAAGTGGTTAGAGTAGTTATTCATGGGAAAGAGAGGGTGAAGGACCAGAGGAACCCATAAACCCTGCCCAAAATTAGCAAAATTATATTTTTTTGAGCAAAATAAATGTGTATGAAGGCTAATAAAGGGAAACCTTCGAATGCATGCAAATTGCATGATTGATAGGGTGCGTACATCTCAAAACATGTTGTTTTTAGTGATTTCTTAGGAGGAATAAAGGGGGATTGAGTCTACAAGTAGGGAAAGGGTATATGAATCAGGCCAATAGGGCATCAATGCATTTGAGATGGAAAATGATGCTATAACAATAATGCCATTCTTTTCCACATCTCCAACATACCTTTACGGATTTTCTTGGAGATTTATATCTTCCTCTAAATTTAGATCTCCCAGTTGAGGACTTATTTTTATTTCTTTATTGAAAGCATCCTCTTACAAATAAGGCATTTGTGCTCTAGATTTCCATGTTTTTATGCATCATCTCCTCCTACAACAAGGATGAAACCACAACATTGAAACTTAAATTAGTTTCATTATATCCTATGGCCACAACCAGACTATCCCACGAGTCTGGTAAAGAGCACAATAAATTGATACACTTATCTTCACCAAAAATATTAATATTAACAGACAATAAATGACTTAACACATTAATGAAGGAATTTAGATGCTATGTTACCGAGTCTCCATCTTTCATCCTCAGGTTATACAACTTCTTCTATAGGAAAATTTTGTTTACCAAGGATTTAGACTGATATATAAAAACCCCTAACTTATTCCAGTATGCCTTGGTTGTAGCTTCCCCTGTCACATTCAGTAATACTGAATCTGAGAGATACAACCAGAATGTGTTATTTTCCTTATGTTCCAACTTTTTCCATTCTTCTATTGAGCCGTTTACGCTATTGGAAAGCTTGCGACACACTATTTGTAATGATACCAATTTCACTGAGTTTTGAGGACTTTGAATTTTTTCCCTTTCTCTATATGTTGAGTCCATTTTGAGCTTCTTGAGTTGTTTCTATGAATTATGAGTTGTCCTTAGTCTTCTCTGGATCCTTTTTGGATCATTCCTTCCCACTGAGAGCTTTTTGGACCACCAAAATATTTCTTCAATCAACAGATAAGTGAGGGAAGAGTTCCCTCACCTTGTCCTTCTCAATCCACTTTGCCTTGCTTGGATGTGTGCCCTTTAAGCATACTCAAATATAATCAAGATCGACCCTGTGTGAAGTCCTTGTCCTTCTGTCCAAGATGATATATTCCTTTAACTCATCCAAGTAATCAGGAGCAAACTCATCAACTGAAGGTATTGAAACTTCCTAATACCAATCCATGATCATGGGAGGCTAAAAAAGTTTCAATTTCTCTACACTTACAACTGAGTAGATCTGCATATAAGGTGGAAGATCTAGATGAAAAGCATTGGTACCACTTTTCTCCTCAAAGCACTACTCCTCTTCAACTTGGTGTTCATCATCCTCCACAAGTTTGTCCAAAAACCCCCAAGGAATCGAGTATTTCGATCTGAGATAATGGATGTGGGTAATCCAAAGTGAACCCAAACATACTGAAAGAAGAGATTAGGAGTCTACTTAGCAATGATATTCTTTTTAAATGGAATTAAGATACACATCTTGATGAACCTATCCACTACAACGTACAAATAGTCATGACCCCTTTTCGACATTGGTGAACTCCCTACAAAATCCATGGAGATACTTTCCCATGGATGGGATGGAACAGACAATGGTGAGTATAGCCCCAGTTTTCTATTATTGGGCTTACAAGTAGAACACATCACACACCCCTTTACATATTTAGTTACAATTGCTTTCATCTGAGGCCAGTAACAAAACCTCTACAAAAGAGCCATAGTTTTTCCTACCCCAAAAATCCCAAACACAGAGAAGTGTGAGATTCACGTATTACATGGACTCATTCACTTGTAGGAATACATAGCTTTCCAATATGGTAGAGTAGTTTTCCCTGCATACAATAGTTCTCTACTTGTGCACCATGGGTTATCTTCTCATATTCTTCTTTAAAATCTTCATCAATGGCATATTGTTCCACATAGATATCATGAGACAAAGAAGCATTCTTAAAAATAATAGAAGCAACAATAGGAGGTTTAGAAAGCATATCAACTACCTTGTTACTTGTACCCTTTTTGTACTTGATTACCAAATGAAATTGTTGTAGGAAACCCATCCATCTGTAATGTCGAGATTGTTGCAGTTTGGTTTATGCTTGGAGATACTGTAAGGGTTGATGATCTGTATGTATGATTGTTTCCTTCCCTAACAAGTAGTGCTTTCATTTCTTTATGCTTTGAAATAATGCATACATCTCTTTATAATATGTAGGATAGTTAATAACAACTTGGTTAAAAGTTTCAGAGTGGTAACAGATAGGCTTACGATATTGCATCAATACTGCACCCATGACATATCCACTTGCATTTGTCTCGATCTCAAAGCGTTGTTGAAGATTCAACAGTGCTAATACTGGTGTGGTACTGATCTTTTCCTTCAAAGTGTTGAAATCTTTTTGTTGATTTCCTCCCCACTGAAAAGTGTTCTTCACACTGGTTAAGGCATGCAAAGGAGCTTTTATAAAGGCGAAGTTTGAAATGAATCTCCTCCAATAGTGGATTGCACCTAAGAAGCTTCATATCTTAGTTACACTTTTGGGCTCATGCCAATTTACAATTACATCAATATTGGAAGGATTGATTTTTAATTGTCCTCCTCCTACAATATGACCTAAGTACACAAGTGCAGTCTTTCCAAATTCACATTTGGACAATTTTACATACAAATTTTCCCTTTGAAAAGTATCCAATACTTGTTTTACATGCCTTACATGTTCATCCCAAGTCCCACTAAATATAATAATGTCGTCTAAATAAACAATCACAAAATCATCTAGAAAAGACCCAAATACATCATTCATCACACACATGAAGGTTGTCAGAGCATTACAAAGCCCAAACAACATAACTAACCACTTAAACAATACTTGTTTGGTTTTAAAGGCAATCTTCCATGCATCCTGTTCTGCAACCTTGATATGATGGTATCCACTGCACAAATCCAACTTAGTGAAATAAACAACATTCTTTATCTGATCAAGTAAATCATCTATACGAGGAAGAGGGTGTTGATTTTTCACCGTGATTTTATTTAAGGCCCGGTAATCGACACACATTCACCATGTGCCATCTTTCTTTGCCACCATCACGATCGGAGAACCACAAGGAGATAAGCATGCCCTGATGACCCCTTGATCCAATAAACCTTGTACCTTCTTCTTGATCTCTGTCATCTCTGCAACTGACATCCTGTACATGCCCACATTAGGAAGAGGATAATCCTATTGAAGATGTATTTCATGTTGGATTTCCCTCTTAGGAGGTAATCCATCTGGTTCCTGGAAAATATTATCATACTTAGAAACAATATCAATTAATTCTTTCTTATGAGACAAATCACATCCTTGGAAAGCGTCAGATATTCCGACATCTTTATCCCTTATGACCATGAGTACATATATCTTATTAGCGTCTATGAGTCTCTTGATTTGTCATGCACTAACAAGTGTCATGTTTACCCTCATGATGCGAGATCTAACAATATATTCCACTCCCCTCTTATTAAGGTGGTATTTGTTCTCATGACGAAAGAAGACTGCTTTTCTATCATAAAGATAAGGAATCCCCAACACTATGCCACATATATCAAGTGCTACAACATCCAAATCCACTTCATCAATCAACTTTGAAGCAATACCAAATCTGACCCTACATTGCTTCATGACATTAAGTGTTTCTTTATCACATACCCAGCCAAGAGGATAAGGCTTTGGGTGTGGTTTCGTTTCAAGACCCATCTTTTTGACAAGTGCTTCAGATATCAAGTTTACTTGGGAACCCAGATCAAATAATGTATCTATCTTAGTGTGTTTGGATACAACTCTTATATGAAATAATTCATTCCTATTTCATTCATCATCATGAGATTCATTATTGGAATTTGAACTAGCATGAAGGGAATCTTTACCTTCTACTCCAACCGTTGTTATCTTTCTTTCGTCTCCTGAATCAGAACCAAGATCTGGTTGCACTGTAGCAATGGTCTTTGTCTTCCCCTTTCCACCGGACTGCTTCAGTCTCTTCTCTGGATGTAGTTTCCAACAATGTTCATCATTGTGACCAATTTTGTTGCAATGAGTGCAAGATGGATTTCCTTTTTCTCTCTTTACAGTGGCGGTCTTCGTGTCCTTCCTTTTAAACTTCTTAAACAACTTATGTGGGAGATTGGAAGGTTTCTTTGTGGGGATCTTCTTGAACATGCTTTCCCCTATTCTCAAGGTGAGTGGCTTGCACACAAACTTCGTCAAGAATGGTGGGGTTAAACAATAGAAAAGTATGATGAATATAACTATGAAGTGCACCAATATACTTCATTAAAATTTCATAATAATCCAAAGGAATGTTTAATGCAAGAGCTTTCTTCCTAAATTATTCTGTGAAACTTTGTACAGTTTGACCTTTACTTTGTCTTAAATATTTCCATTCCATCATTGCTTTATGTAAATAACCCAATGGATAAAATTGCTTCCTTATCACTGATTTAAATTCCGACCATGAGGAAAGAAGATTACAACACTTATTTATGTCCTGAATTTTTCTCTCCCACCATACGAGAGTGGTGCCTTCCAACCGAAGAGAAGCCAATTGCACTTTAACTTCCTCTTCATCAATTTGTTGAACACGACAATATACTTCAACCTGTCAAATCCAAATATCTATCTTTTCAAGATTAACATCTCCATTAAACATAGGTAAAGAAAATTTTACATCAAGCTTTAATAATGGTTTCTTAAAAGAAGATTTATGGCTAGAATGATGAGAATGATGAGAATGCTCAGAGGAAGAAGATCTAGAACTTGATGGTGAAGATGGAGGCTCAGAAGGGTCTCCTCCAACCCCTTGATTTACTGAAGCATTATCATTATCTTGTTCTTCCTTTTTCTTCCCTTTCTTCTTCATCCTCTTCTTGTAGTCTCCATACATTCGCTCGACCATTTCTGACATGTGATAAAAGACCATATGGAAGTTTTTCTCCTGTTCATCACGCTTGTCCTTTTCTGCCATTTATTTCCTTTGGGATTCACGACCAACTTCGGGATTGAAAGTCTTAAGAGTTCCTTCACCCTACTTATGGTTGGCCCTAGTAAGCATTCACACTCAACAAGTCAAGTCAAAGATGACTGCTCTGATACAAACATGATCCATGATCTTTTCATTGAAGTGACTTATAAATAATTGTATTAAATGAGCATAAATTAAAATGCACCATTAAAGAAGGAAAAGATAAATAATGACGAGACACAAGCATCATATATGAACATAAAAACTTGATAATGGAGTTCGTCCCCGGTGAACTACGTCTCTAGGTCTTGCTCTCAAATGGGTAGGCCCTTTTATTAACCCAACAAAATAATTTGGCAAAATACATAAGTATA
The DNA here is from genome assembly GCA_009831015.1 of Picea engelmannii. Taxonomy (NCBI): domain Eukaryota; kingdom Viridiplantae; phylum Streptophyta; class Pinopsida; order Pinales; family Pinaceae; genus Picea; species Picea engelmannii. The sequence goes on along the minus strand of ML813430.1, from coordinate 93,263 downwards.
CCTCATTCTAGAATTAAGCTGCAAAATATTTGATTAGATTAGAAAACATACAACACCATTGAATTCGTGGGGTCGAATTACCCAAAAATGACTATCTCCACGCCTCAATTTGACTCTGGCATTCCCAGGCCCTTGAGAAATCTCATCTTAGTTTTCGTCCTTGCTCCCTGCATTTAATTCTCTGTACTGCATCTCGATTTTTTTGCTCGACCATACCATTGCGTGCCCTCTCTCCCTCCATGGGAAGACTCAGTTTATAAACAAAAAGTGGGGCAGACTACACAATGTAGTCCGTTGGCCCAGCGATGGCGTATGCTATAGTTAAGGCATTTGTATAGGGGGAGGTCCCAGGGTCGAGCTCACAGGCCTCCCCTTTTGGGTTATAGTTATAACATATACATATATGTGGAATGGAACTTTGCCAACTTTGGCGTGTGGTTTAGATTTGTCGGAATGTACCGTTTGGTCGCCAGATTTGGCGGGCCTACCTTTTATTATTTTTGAAATTTAGTTTTCAGGCCCTCATCAGGATCTTTCCCACTGCCATGTGGCATCCCATGATTGGGCCATGTGGCAGCCAACCATTGGGCCACACTAACCATCTGCATAGTCACCTACCATGTCACCTGCCACATCAACTACCATATAAGCCTGCCATGTCATCCTGCCACATCATCGTATGGTCTGCCACGCGCTTGTATGGAATACCTCATGGCACTTTTTCATTGGTCCAAGGATTGACCTAAAAATGCCAAAAATGAGTGACACATGGCAGCCTCTGGTGTTGCCACGTCACCACGCTGACATCATGCTGACATCAACATGACACTGTCACCTTTTGCGTGTGCCACGTACACTGTACGAATGCTGATGTCATCCATACTTATTTTGACGTCATCCGTATTGATGCTGACGTCAACAATACGGATGCTGACTCATCCCCTGCTCACTAGGCTAGGTTGACCAAAACTTTGACCTCGAATATCTTTCGATCCGTAGCTCTGTTTGACGAGTCGTTTACGTCGTTGGAAAGCTTGCGACACGCTCTTCGTGATGATTCTAATTTCACTGAGTTTTGAGAACTTTGGATTGTTTTCCATTTCTATGTCTACTGAGGCCATTCTGAACTTCCTAAGCTTCTTCTACGAATTCTGAGTTGTCCTTAGTCTTCTTTGGATCCTTTTTGGATCAATTTTCTGAATTTTTGTCTTTGATTTCTTAGGTATATTGCATCCCTAATTTCTTGGCAGTGGTGACAATTGCACCTATTGTTCAAAGCACATATTGTTTCGTTGTTTATAAAAGTCTTTTGATTGATGTGTTTGGTATGAAGTTATATTCCTTACAAATAGGTGCTATGATTTCTATGCTAGTGTGTTGATCCAGTAGCAGAATACATTCAACTTCACCATGGTCATAGTTGGTTTTGGGTGCAATTTTGGAATTTGTAATACAAATGCCTTTTCCTAAAATAAGTTTTTCTTGATGTTGTTCGATGAGATTAGAACATACATTCAAGGTCATTATCATTTAACCTTTGGAATCTGTTAAATCTACACAAAACATCTCATTTGACTTTTGTGATTTGTCAAGTATCGCTTTGTATGTCACAACAACATTTCCATGGAAAACTTGTCCAACCTTGCAACTAGTCAACTCTTAAATACTTATTGGCATGGATGGCATTGGTTTGTGGCTAGACATGCAAAAGAAGTGCAAGTTAGCAAATGACTGCTGGAAGGAGATGTTTGAATTCATATTTAACAATGTTTACTTCTTGCATTCTATTTTGAATGTTGCTCTTTAGTTTTGTTTTCCTTCATTATTTCTTTTCATGTTGTAGCGGGTGAAACAATATTTGTTATATTAGAGAAAATATCTAGAGAATGTAAAGATATAGCATAAATAAATTTAATAGTACAAAGAAAGATATAGCATAAATATATCCACGAAAGGCACAAATAGTAATATATATTTTCATAAGTTTGATTGAACAAAAATCCCAATGAATAAAAAATCGAAGTGCAATAAATTTCTTCTAGTAAGTACAAGAAACATGGACTTGGAAGTTGTTTTAGTAGCTACCCAAGTAGCTATAAAATATAATGATGGAAAAGAAACATTTGCCTAAGTTGCAAGGATTCTTGCACCAACCAAAACTTTTTTATGAAACTGTACAAGAAAGAACTTATTTGAATCGAAATACGTGCATGTTAAATATAATTGTTTTTTATGAATATATGGAACTTTGTTTTTTAAAGTTACAATGACTAAGTTTTAAAAAAAAGTACTAACTTTTTTGCTTGACATTATGGAAATTAAAAGAATGTAGGATGCAACTAATGTTGTGAACAATACAAGTAGTAACGAGAAAAAATGATGATGATGATGATAGTGATTGAAAAAGAATTGAAGTGACAAAAGAATAGGTACATAAGTGATTTTGTACTCTAGCATACATAAAAAATGTTTTAACGTAATAGTTGTATATATAGTTCACAACTAAAGATAAAATACAACGTTTGAGAAAATATAAAATAAGATAAAATATCTTCGCTTTAATAATAAAAATAATTATTTAAAAAAGACAATACATTTGCAAGGAAATGATGAGTAGCATGTTGTGTCCATGCAACAAACATAGGTAACTACAATGAATTTGACCCAGAGGAATTTGAATGAATAGATAACCCTCAACATTGGGATCTGAGCCAAAGGTAGATCCCACTTTGTTAATGAAGGGCCATTCACCAACCAAAGATAGAAAGCTTCTAAAGTTGCAAATGGCCAATGTTGTGACGAAAAATTTCAATAAACTCGATCTGAAATGGTGCTTTAGACATTAACATGTTTAGAATCTGAAACCATTAAACAAGTTAATTGGTTCCTTCCCTGGAGAGTTATATGCTTAAAGAACTCTTTGCTGTTAATTTTAAATGTTTGTTTATATAGTTTTTTCCTCACATTTATTTTTTTGGGAGATTCTGCAAGATTTTTACCAAACAACTAAAAATGGTCAATTGAGCTAAAGATGTAGAGTGGAAATAGATTTAGAAAAATATTTTTAAATTTGATGAGAACATAGTCGATTGGCTACTTCATGAAAGCAAAGTTTTTATTGCCTAGAAATGGATGTAAATATTTTTTTGTTTGCGAATAAAGATATGGATTAGTTGACCATATTTTTTTGGAGTTTCTGAATGTATTGTAACCTATGAAAACTAGAATTATATATTTGAGTGTCAACAATGGCTTCAACACGATCAAGTTATAGTTGCTCATATAAATATAAATGCTACAAAAGTCTATAGTTGTAGTCGAAGAAAATTTCAAGGTATGCACACAATTTAAGGGTTAGTTTTCTTTTTCAAATTGTCATTCCTATTGAGAGTTGTGTTAAAAAAACTAGGCATATTAATAACATACCCCCGAAGCAGGGCAAGAAAATGCCAAACATAATCTAGGGTATATATGTTGGAAAAAAAGTTATTTCTTAAACTATAGTGGGATATACACTGTTATTACTCACCTTTTTCTTTACCCTTTTTAAAGTCCATATATTTCATGGATGTCATCTTCCATTCATAGTTACCTAACTTCTATTAAGATAAAAAATTACAACAATCAAACCATTTTGATGATGAAAGGAGGTGAAAGGGTTTTTTCCAAAATAATAATCTTTGGTTGACATGGTTCAATGATGAAGCCCTGCGCTCTCTTATGATTAAAAATCTAAGGAAGCCCTACTTTAACATGCCTAGAAGATCACTCTCCACAAATATATCACACTCAAATCCATTTGTAATCAATTCTCTATGTATGGCTATACCTTGCTCCAGATATGCAAGGCTGGTGCAACCTAAGAGAAAAATGGAAATTGTTTTTGAGCTTGGCCTCAACCCCTTTTAGTTGCATTTGTTTAAAACCAAGCATTCAACCCGTCCTCTTAAGTAGCGAAAGAAGTTTGACTTGCTTCAAATGAAAGTAGTCATAATTTAGTACATTTGAGACCAAAGACAATAAGTGACTAATTCATTATTCAAAGATGTTATATTATTAAAAAATGCAATGACGAGATGATTTTGGTTGCACCTTTGCTTAAGTAAATATTCCTTGGAGAAATTTATAATGCACAAGAGCTTTAGCATTCAATGAGATATATTGTAACACCCCGTTTCCCCCAAGATTGTAATTATGCTTAAGACTTCATATAAGTATGTTTATGAAGCATGTAATTATGTTTTGATTTAAAGAAAACACCAAACCACTGACTGAGAGGGAACAACCATGAAAGTAATGGCCATGATGCACAAATAGGAATTGATGAAGCATGGAATTTATTGAGTGACCCGGTAAGGTGTAATTGGGATGTTTTGTGAAGAAAATAGGAATCTTGTTTAACAAGCTATCTTATGCTTTCAAAGCATGGATACAAACCTACCAATGCAACATATCTGCATGGAGCCACGTGACCAATAAAAGAATTCACATAGGTGGTTGGGAGAGTTAATTACTGTTGAAAGTTGGTATTTGAAGAATACAAGGGCCAATTGAATGAACCGACAATAGGACACCAAGAAATTTCCCCTTTCAGAATGGGAAATATAGATATAGGTTACATATACACTATACATGAAGTCCATGAGGATCCCGAGAAGAAGAAAAAATGGAAATGGAAAGACACCACCAGAAAGAAGACAAAACAGGAGGAGGATCAGAGAATGCATACACGGGTGCACATGAAGACAACAAAAGGAAGAACAAGGGAAAAACAGGTAGAGCACAAAGAAGCTCAAGGAGAGATGAATTGAGCAAGAATGAGTGAGTAGCAGACTCAATGAGCAACGAAGTAGCGAACATAGGTGTTCATGAGAAAAGATCCAATAAGAGAAGAAAACAAATATATTTCCTTAAAGAAAATAGGAATCTTTTCCGAGTTATTGATGATCACCTTGAAGAGAGAAGACTTAGATCCCGAGCCGAAGAAATAGTGGGCTACAAATTGGTGCTTACTGGATAGAAACTAACACTAGTAAGGGGAGGTCGATGAGGGAATGTTTACTAGAGAAGGGAATCCCTTGTGCAGAGGAAATCTAGTTGATAAGCCACCTGATAAACCCGTAGAGACCTTGAGCTCAGTGGGAAGGGGGAAAATTTTGTTGTTGTCAGAGGAGGACAGAGAGTAACCTTTCTGCATCATCATAAATTTGGAACCCAACTGAATCAATTTCCCCTTGTGGTATCATGGCTTGACATGACGGTGGCATACTGTAGGAAGCCACTCTATAATATGGCCTAAGGTTGGGAGGAAAGGCGTCCTCTCTCAGTCAGTTGGTATTAGTTATTTCCTTATCAGATAAGTGTTTGAATTGCACTATCAAATTACACATGAGTGATGTATATGTAATTAACTGTCTGATTTTTATGGAAATGCAATTGTTTATAATCAATGAATTGAATTCCTGAGAAAGTGGAAAGTGTTTCCATGGATTTTAATGGATTTGTTAAATTGTGAAAATGAATAATTATGATTGTTTGAGTCCTTGTGAAGTTATAGTATTGGATTAAAGTTTGCAAGATATGAACAAAAACATCATTACCCAACGATGCAAGCATCCTGATGTCGGGAAGTCCCTGTGAGGAGCGGAGGACCATAAACCTTGTAGAACCCTAATATGTATGTGGAAAGCTTGCAAGATATGTAAGAATATTTCCTCCGATGAGTAGAAAGGGTGATTAAGGTCCTTGAATGGTTTCCCGACTCTTGGAAACTCGACATAATCCTTGATAAATCCATGAAATTGTCTAAGTCCCCAAGATGAGTGTTAATCAGTAAAGAAAATCCATTTTAAGTCAAGAGAGTTTGTGGGCATTTATTCGACGGTATAAATATATCTCAACCCTATGTTGGAAGGCATTTTTGTTGGGAGGATGAGTCCTTAAACAACCTAAGAGTTGGAACGAGGAGTTCCAATGAAAATGGAGAAGGTCTTGAGGCAAGACGAGGAGCGTTGATCTGTTAGTAATAACCCGAGTAATATCTAGACCGTTTATACCAAATGCATCATCGTCGAGGTATGGAAGGTAAAATTTTCACGAGAGTCGTTGATTGACGTATAAGCGAGAGTTGATCTCTGTTGAAGATTGCTGAAGGACCCTTATAAGTGATAAAGGGGGTGGTGATGTCATGTTGATGTGGCGTGCTATAATGGGAGACGACATGTTCCTTGGAGTGATAGGTGTCACCTGTTGAGTGGTCAGAGGAACATTAATGGTCCCGAAAGGTCTTGAAGCCCTTAGGTCTTCGATTCCAACCTAGACCATAGGATATAGATGATGTTAGATCCTAGTTGTTCATCCAAGGATGGCTAGTAGTGGTCTGGAGAGAGGTTCAAAGGATGAGATGATGAAGAAAATTGTGCTTAAGGATTAAAATTCATCCATTAATCAGGTAGTGAGTAAGATGTAACGACAATCATCGATTCCAGGTGCATCATCGTCAGGAGTGGGTAATCGGTAAGGTTGGAGTGTAGACTCCAAAGTGTCGATGACTACGAAGGTTATAGGATCGATGTTAGCCATTGATTGGAGGGAAGACGAGGAAATAACTACAACCATCGATTTGTCGTGGAACCGACATAAACACGTAAGGAGAGCTTAAGGGATAGGCGATAACCTCTATGCAAGTTTGAAGTGCTGACTTGTTCGAAGCTGTTGAAGTTAGGTCCTGAAAGCCGTTGGATTTAGACCAATTTCAATAAGAGTGATCGTCATCAAAACTTTGTTTGGGGTGTTGATAACTCCATGGGAGCAGAACCCCAATGACGACGAAGGTTGGCTCAAGGGCTCAGATTCGTTGGATTCTCATTCCAAGGACCGCCGGATCTAGAAGGGGCCCGATAGGTGGATTGTCTTCAGAGCATTCATGGTTGAATGTTTAGTGCTCCACCCGAGTGAAGTCTGATGACGACGTTATGCTTATGTAGATAGAAATCCTGAAACGATGAGTTAGGTAGGTTCCACATAAACACCACGTTGGATGACACAACTGACAAGGTGCCATGTATGCACCACATGGCATTGAGGTGGATTAAGGCCAAGAGATTCTGAGAAACTTTGGGAGGCTATATATTTGGATCTAGAGCTCGGTTTTGAGCATGGATACAGTCATTGGAAATATCTTGATGAGCTGAACCCATTTGTGAGATTTGTTGAGAGAGATGAAGGGCTTGGAAGAAGAGAAATTTGGACACCCCATCAGCCTAAGTGAGGATTAGGGGATCATGTGTGTTACATATATCTAGGAGGAGTTCTACTTGATGTAATTAAATAAGAAGACCTAAATCTTCCCACTTTCACATATAAGCTTGTGTTTGTACATGCTCTAAAAAATAGTTATTCTAGATGGCTTTTGTCTGAAAATATTTTTTCTCAAGGGTTGAATAAGTTTGAAAAGGTACATGTTTTTGTCTCAAATTATTGAAAAATATACGGTGCAGATTATACACATGAAGTGGTATGACGATTCTCTGTTCCTAACAGATATGTAAGAACATTAGAGGAGGATTTCATATATTTTCTACTAAGACATGATTGAATGAAAGTGTTTTGTTCCTTACAATAAATAAATGTGCAAGTAAAAGATAATTTGACATTATGGTTGGCATACTATAACTCACATGGAATAAAATATTTTGTGCAAATAGATGTAACGGACAAGCCTAATCCTCTTTTTTTTCAAGAAGTGATTATTCCCATAAGTAGCCTATTAGTGGAGAAAAAGGCTACATATAGCAAGAAAAGTACACCTGTAGTTCTCAATGATTCTATGTTGCTAACCTTGTTAAAAAAATTATTTAGTCAATTTAACCATGGATAATCATTCAACGACACTCCAAGAAATATCTTATCTTTCTTGGGAAATAAACATAGATATAAATTTGTTACATATTCACAATTCCTATGATAACAAAAATCAAACAACATATCCATCTCAATCTTGCCAATATAATGCACCGATTGAAATCAGGATGTGCTACCTCCTCTTAAACATATAGAGATGAAGCAAATCTCGTTTCACCACTTGAACCTAAACTAAGAAGTCTAGTGCAACAAAAAATATCGATAGCTTCGTTCAAATGCTCTTGGTTGAAACAATGAATTCTCCCATAAAGTAATATGGCTTGGAGGTAAAATGAGATGAATATTTTTATAGGAAAAAATATAAACAAGCTAAATAATATCAAAATAAATTACCAAAACACCATAATGAATCACCATTAACATAATTAAGTTGTAGAAGAAAGGGAAGGATATTCTCATTTTGATAGAAAATGAGGAATGTATCTTAGAAGATTGAAAAAAAACAATCATCTCTTAGAAATTTGGTATATCGCGGCCCTAAATGTCAAACAATCAAACTGATAGAAAAAACTTAGCATCTCTGCTTAAGAATTTGGTCAACATAAGCATAATTTGAACCTAGATAACAAATTCAATTGTATGGCTTCTTCCCAGTGACGATTATGTCTCTCCCTCGAGAAGCAAAGATGAGGCACTAGAGGGATGCACCAAAAGAAGAGATGAGATAGGAGTAGGTGACAAAGATGTTGGATCTAGGTGGAGAATAAGGACAGATGATGGATATGGATCAAAGGAGTATATGGAAAATGCTTGCTCGATATAGATAATAAGGAGTGAACTAGGTGGCCCCTCAAACTGTCTCAAATAACGTTGTCTTCAAATTGGTCTGCTATATTTGATCATTTAAAGTTGCAAGAATTGATGCCATGAGGAGTTATTATACCATAACCTTTATAAAATAACCTATGATCTGGATTTATAAATGGAACGAAATGGAATACATATGTATAACAAAGAAGTACACAGATATACAATAAAACTTAACTTCTATTAATAAAGAGAATATGCCGAAACTGTAAAAATGTAGACTGAAACAAACTTGCTCGAATGGTGACAACTTATCTCTGAGAAGAGAAGTGATGGATACTCTCATTCGTAAGAAGATGGTTATAATGAGGCTCCAAAGGAATTTTTAACATAAATTGTAAATGATAAAACCATAAACATCCAAAAACCTAACCCTAGGAGATGAAGCGCAAAAAGTCACGTGGGCCTCGATGGGGTAAGTTGGTACATCAACTTCCCATTGTCATAACTTTTGTATACGATCTCCGTTTTAGGTGCACGATAGCTCGTTGGAAAGAAATATCTGAGGAATACACATGTTTTCATCACACTTTGTATAAATCCTATAAAGTGACTATGGTGCGCATAAAAAATGTTGTTTAGAGCTTCAAAACGACCCCAGAAGTTTAGGACCCGGAAAACTAGGAAAACAACTGCCAAAATGAAAATTGTTCTTTGAGCCAGTGGAATAGGTGGGTGGCCACCAATATCCACCTAGATAAGTCCTCTCCACTTAGGAATAAATGTTCTCCATTGCATTGAGTTCCCCCATCAGATGGAGGAAACTTCTGTTGAACTTGGCCCCTGGTGAGCCACTTGCCTTGGTGCAGGAGTTTCCTTGCTTTGAAAATCTGATAAAGCTGGATTATATGTTGTCGAGTGCCCTTAATATGAGTGCCCCTAATCTGATCAATGGATGCATGTTTCATGTAGTCAGGGTTGAGCTTTGTCGGTGCCAACTTCTCTACAATCTCTGATGTTTCCAATAATGGTGGGAAGTATGGCCAAAGGAGGTCCACATTGAAAATGGGGTGCAAGCCAAGGAAGGGGGGAATACTGATCTCGAAATAATTTTCACCCACAACCTTGGTGATGGTGTAAGGTCCATAGTGAAGTGGACAAAGCTTTTGACGGGTTCCCTTAAGGATCTCTTTCTACAAATGCAACCAAACCTTGTCTCCCACTTCTGTGAGGATCTCTTTCCTGTTCTGTGATATACATTTTAAAAGAGAAGTCTGTGTGGAAGCAAAAGAAAGATAACATAGCAAGGGTTGAGGACTGATATTCTTGATATTTTTATCACACGGTTAATTGTTAAATAGTATTCATATATTGATTCCCTCCATGATACCATTTTTTTCTAATTACAATCCCTCCATATTTCCCATGAACCCTATCATTCCTTCACATGGAAATTAATGAATGATGTGTTATGGATGGTGTTAGAACCATGATTTTCATAGCTAAGGTTAGATGTTTGTCAACAATTTGCAAAGTCATTCCTATTAACACCCATATTGTTTTTATGCCTGGCATAATCTAACATCTCTAAGGGTCAGTTTCAAAAGGAAGGTTTTCATTTATTATTTCCATTTCCATTTGCAACTGCACGCTGCAAAATTTGCTACGCCCTGCACAGAGCATTTCATCGTGTAGTGAATTTCTGTCTCACAGTGAATTTCTGTTGCACAGTGGATTTTTGTCGCGAAGTGGATTCCGTCGCATAGTGTATTTTGTCGCGTAGCGGGATGTCGCGCATGGGATGTTGTCACGCATAATATGTTTTCGCACAGAGGATGTCATCATGTAGTGGATTTCATCATGTAGTGGATTTTCCTGCGCACAGGCTATAGGTCGCACTACGAAAATGACTGGTTTAGTGGTAAACTTCAAGATCGATTTCTGACCAACAAGAGAGGAATTTTGAAAATCCCTGAGAGGTTTTTGTCCATGACAAACCAAATAATAAAAACCTCTCTCATATTTTCAAAATATGTCACGGATTGGGATATTAGAAGGAATATTTGAGCCCTATTTTTCATCTTTCATGATTTCCTGTCCGAGACATGTTTTTGCGACACATATTTTGGCCAGAAGGAGATGAATTTAAAGAAACCGAGAGATTTTTTTATTTATAACAACCCTAAATACAAAAACCTCTCTCAATTTCTAAAACTAGTTTTTTTATCAGTGAGATAAGATGTCATCTTTAACGCCTAGTTTGCCAGTTTGTTGCGCATTCCGCTACGTTTTTGCTGTAGATTACTATTGTGTAGAAGATTTGTTGTGCATGGATGACAGAGTGTCCAAAAATGCACATGATGACTCATCACAACCATATGGTCAAATTGTGATTATGATCAATGACTGTAAATAATATTTCGGTTACAATTATGATTTGGCAAAGTCAGGTTTTCTATTTTTAGTGAATCCATTGAAGTTATTGTTCTCTTTCAAAGAAAACAGATCCATGATTCTAGGAGGGAGTAGTTAGACCCTAGAAGCAAAGGGTGACATTATATTTCTATATATGGGGATAATTTTCATGCAAATAGGGTTGGTTTTCAAAATTGGTAAACGATAACTATTGTATGTAATTTGAGTTTTTGACCGAAACTTAATGCAAAGGTCCTGCAACTTGATGAAAAGATTCTAGTTGTAGCATTCAGATGTATTGTGCCTCTTTGTTTGCGTATGTGCTTCCTATCATCTTTATTCATATCTTTTTCACTCTATTTCAGAATGAATTTTCGAACCTGTGGATTCGCTGCACAACACCCCTTGTTTGCGCCACTTAGACAAAACGTTTTCTTCTAAAGCTAACTCCGAATTCACCCGTAGTGGTGCTCCGAGGTACTTCCTATGTTTTTCTCCTACCACACATTATAGTTTTACACTGAAGACTGTTTCCCACCTATCCTTATCCTCTCAAGTTCAATCACTGAGTCATTTGTCTCTTTCATTCCCTCAAATCGACTCCATAGCCCATCTCTTACTTTCTTGATCCAATATAACAAAAACCCATTATATCAAAGGTGTTGAATCTAGCCACTATTTTTAAATCCATATCCCGCACGGAGATCGTGCCCCCCAAGAGAGCCCTCTCCAGATCCGAAAGGCTAGTTTCAGGTCTCAAAGTTGGTTGAAAAATTTACCTTCGTCATCTTTTTATCAGCTGAACATATTTACAGTGTGCTAACATTCTGGCGTCGTTGCCGGGGATGAAATTGAATGAAACTCTCCCTGGGAAGAATGACATTGTTTTAGTTCTAATATCTGAGAGCAACATACACTTAGGCACATATTGGCTATATTTCTGCTCTGGTGATTCCACACATCAGAAAATCAGTTGAAGGTGATTCCACTAGCAGAAGAATCAAGAGCTAATGTTTTCACGACAACTCCAATCAAGCTTCAAATGCGATTCAAAGACTCCATTGGAGAATGAGACCTGTTGACAGAGATATGGAAGAGGAGTATGGAAAAATAAGGTACTCGAGCTTAAGTTTAGTTCAAGAAGTACTTTTCTGTTTGATCAATATCTTCTTGTCCTTTCTTGAGTTTTTCCAAAGAATATTTCTTCACTTAAATGAAGCCCAGAGATCTACCCTTGTATATCCTTCATTGAAAACTGTAGGTATACCTGCTTCTTCTTGTATAACCGGTATTCACCAAGATCCTTCCTCTGATCCATATGATGTTCATGATCATTCTTGTGATCTTAATGAAACCAAAGCTGAGCTTGTACCTTCTGTTCTTAATACTACACCCTCCAAGATTCAAGAAATATACAGTCCTCTTAAATTTCCTTCCATCCTTCATGACTTTCCTCTGAAACATTATAAGTATCTTCCTAGGTTTGATGGAGATATTGATGGAAAATCAGCTGAAAAAAATATTCAGGTCTTTGAGCATTTCATAGACCTTTTGGAGATCGAACATGATGATGTGTCTATGAGGGCATTTTCTCAGTCCTTACAAGGAGATGCCAAAGCATGGTTCAAACATTTGCAGCCTCAGTCGATTATATTTTGGGATGAACTAAAGGAATATTTCTATCGGTTTTTGGGTGAGAAACATTCATGGGATCTACTCCTTTTAGATTTTTATTCCATGAAAAGAATGAAAGATGAAACCATCTCAAATTTCAGAAGGAGGTTTGCTAGTCTTTATTATAAACTGCCTAAAGAAGTCCAACATCCTGAAGTTGCTTCCATGCTCCATTATGTAACAAACTTTCAATCAGACTTATCTTTTCTTTTGATGGAGAGGAAGTCTATGTCTTTGCAGCATATGTTCAACAATGCTTAGGAAGTTCAAGAAAATATTCAAGCATGTAAACAGATTCAAAATGAGGAGTTGGATGCTAAAGAACATGACAATGAATATGAACAAAGAACAATTGATTTGAATCTTGAGAAGAGGGTTAATAATTTCATATGTCCTCTTGAAGATTTAAATGTTGATGATTTTGAAAAGGATTATATTCCACTTATTGAAAAAGAAGGTGCTAATTTAGCTTCTGATCCATCCCATGATAAGAACGGGGCCGATTTCTTTATGTATTCATTTGTAGACAATCAAGAAAATGAATTTGCAAATCAAGTTGTTGAAGAGAAGGTTGATGTCCCAAGCTTTTTCTTGTTAGATGACATTGCATATGTTGATAATTCATCTTTATATGATGAATATGATGATGATTATGATGTTGACTTCCTAGAACAACCAACTGCATGTTCTCTATCAAAAAATGTTCATTTTCAGTAGTGTAATGAGAGAAATCAACCTACATATCACAGTTACAAAGAAAAATATGAAGAAAGTACTGAATTAGCTGAAGGAAATTCTTTACCTTTATGCTTTCCTTCGTTTAAATTGTTGAAAGAAAATTTAAAGATCATCATTGAGGCAGAGGAATGTGTGCTGATGCAAAATCACACTGATTCATGGGAAACAATTGACAAGAAATTGCAACAATATTCTCATGTGTTTAATGACCCTGTTGCTTATTATATGGAAGGTTTTATCAGTTCAAAATTACAGCCATTGGTCGAAGATGAATCTGAAAATGAGTGTGTTCAGAAATCCAAAGAAATGGAAAAATGTGCATATGACAGCAATGAAGAAAATGAAGAAGGTTTTGAATGAAGTGAAAGAACCTTGCCATTGTGTTTCGCTTCTTTCGAATTGCTGAAGAAAAATGTTTATAATGTTTCAAATAAGAAATCCTCCAGGCATGATGTTGAATATGAATAAACTAGTGGACTTGCAAATGAAAACTATCTTCCATTATGTTTTTCTTCCTTTGAATTGTTGAAAGTAAATAATGAGATAATAGAGGAAGCAATGAAGTCTGAATGCATTCACAGTGAAATTGTTTACATGATAAAATTTTTATCAGTGAAGAGGATCAACAACCTTCTCATACTTTTAATGACCCTGTTGTTGATTACATGGACGGTGATTTCAGTTTAGATTTTCAGCCTGTGATCAACTACCATCTTGGAAATAAATATGATGGTCAATCAACATCAATGTTAGGTATGGATTGCTTTCCACTAGGGGTTTCATTTCAGACAACATTGTCTTCTGATTCAGAAGATTGTTATTTCCAGTAGTCTCAACATATTTTTCAGCCTTTTGTGGTAATCAACAGGTTGAATTACATGAAAACAAGGATGCAGTGGAAGGGGTGAAACATGATTGTTGTTTTATGTATGTTCTGCAGGATCCATTTGCAGTCTTGTTGGAGGTGACAAACAATCCCAATGTTTTTAATTTTTTGAGATTTGAATTTATAGATAAATTTTTGAATGGCTTATCAGTAAACAGGGTTTGGAGCAAGCATGTGCAAACAAAGAAAATTCTTGCATGGTTGCATTGGCATTTTGATTTCACTTGATTGGCATCCTTTTCAGTAGTTAGGGTAGGTAGGAGTGTGACTAAACTCGATACTACGAGCATTTATTTTAGAAATATGCAGTTTTCATTTTTAGCTTAGTTTCAGATTTCAGTTTGGAGCATATATAGTTTTGGGTTTTTAGCGGATACATGCGATAGGTCAGAGCGGAGTTTTCAATGGTTCGGGAAAATACCAATGGATAGGCACATGGTCTATGAGTTCTTTGCTACCTCACTGGGAGGATAACATCCCCATTGGAGCCAACTATTAGCACCATGATTTTCATAGCTAAGTTTAGAGGTTTGTCAACAATTTGCAAAGTCATGCCTATTAGCACTCATATTGTTTTTATGCCTGGCATCATATAACATCTCCAAGGGTTAGTTTCAAAAGGAAGGTTTTCATTTATTATTTCCATTTCCATTTGTAACTGCGTGCTGAAAAATTTGCTACGCGCTGCGCAGAGTGTTTCGTTGCGTAATGGATTTATGTCACGTAGTGAATTTTCGTCACGCAGTGGATTTCGTCACGCAGTGGATTTTGTCACACAATGGGCTGTCGCACATGGGATGTTTTCACGCATAGGATGTTTTCACGCAGAGTATGTCATCTCGCAGAGGTTGTCATTGCGCAGTGGAGTTTCCTGCGCACATGCTACAGGTCGCATTGCAAAAATGACTGGTTTAGTGGTCAACTTCAAGATCTATTTATGACCAACGAGAGAAGAATTTTGAAAATACCTGAGAGTTTTTTGTCAAGGACAAACCAAATAATAAAACCTCTCTCATATTTGCAAAATGTGTCACGGATTGGGAGATTAGAAGGAATATTTGAGCCCTAATTTTCAACTTTCATGATTTCCTTTCCGAGACATGTTTTGCGACACGTAGTCCGGCCATCTGGAGATGCATTTAAAGAAACCGAGAGAGGTTTTTATTTATAACGAGGTTAAATAAAAAAACCTCTCTCAATTTCTAAAAATAGTTTTTTATCAGTGAGATACAATATCATATTTAAAGCCTATTTTCCCAGTTTGTTGCGCATCCCCCTGCGTTTTTGTTGTAGGTTACTGTTGCGTAGAAGATTTTCTATGCAAGGATGAAAGAGTGTCCAAAAATGCACATGATGAATCATCACAACCATATGGTCAAATTTTGATCATGATCAATGATTGTAAATAATATTTTGGTTACAATTATGGTTTGGCAAAGTCGGGTTTTCTATTTTTAGTGAATCCGTTGAAGTTATTGTTCTCCTTCAAAGAAAACAAATCCATGATTCTGGGAGGGATTAGTTAGACCCTAGCAGCCAAGGGTGACATTAGATTTCTATATATGGGGATAATTTTCATGTAAACATGGTTGGTTGGCAAAATTAGTAAACGATAACTATTGTATGTAATTTGAGTTTTTGAACGAAACTTAATGCAAAGGTCCTGCAAATCGATGAAAAGATTTTAGTTGTAGCAATCAGATGTATTCTGACTCTTTCTTTGTGTATGTGCTTCCTGTCAGCTTTATTCATATATTTTTCTGTCTATTTCAGAACGAATTTTTGAACCTGTGCATTTTCTGCGCAACGCCCCTTGTTCGTGCTACTTAGACAAAACGTTTTCTTCTAAAGCTAACTCTGAATTCACCGAAAACGATGCTTCGAGTTACTTCCTGTGTTTTTTTCCCACCACACATTACGCTTTTACACTGAATATTATTTCTCACCTAGCCTTATTCTCTCAAGTTCAGTCACTGAGTCATTTGTCTCTGTCATGTTCGACAACATAGGTATTCCAACAGAGGACGAACACCTTCAATAACCACTCACATAACCAAATCAAAGATCAACACACCGATGTTTTCACGTGGTAAAACCCCTACGGGGAAACATCCATGGCCCCAGCCAACACGACCACTTGGAGCAGTTTATTAATGCAAAGAAAAAGATTACAGAGAGATTTTACAAGAGAGTTTCTCAC
>ML813430.1:51359-69916 GCA_009831015.1 Picea engelmannii | reverse complement strand
GCCGTTAAGATCGAGGAGAGTATGAACCGTCGGATCACTCTATGTCGGGAACATATCGTGACCGTCGGATTGCCTAACTACAAATGCATACTAATGCATACTAAAGAAACACACTTTTACCTAACGACATATTAGACCAAGTACATCTTAACTAACTCCTAAGTGTCTAAATATCCTAACATGTCATTCCCTCAAATCGACTCCATAGCCCATCTCTTACTTTCTTGTGCCAATATAACCAGAATCCATTATATCAAAGGTGTTGAATCTAGCCATTGTTTTTAAAGCCATATCCCGCGCGGAGACCGCACCCCCCCAGAGAGCCCTCTCTAGATCTAAAAGGCTAGTTTCGGGTCTCAAAGTCGGTTGAAAAAGTTACCTTCGTCGTCTGTTTATCAACCGAACAAATTTATGGAGTGCTAACAGATGGATTTGCATGTATCTCGTGTCAATTTTGGAGCCAAATTTTGATTCATGTAAGAAGAGTGTCATGTATGGTTTATTAAGAGCTTCATTACTGACAAATTGTTGCTACACGATGATTTTTTTCAGTAGAGGCAAAAATAGTCGAAATAACAGAGGCACGGGAAATTGGAATCTAGGCCATAGAAGGCCTAGATTTTCTATCCATTTTGACGTTGACTCGCAAGAATTGAACTAGTTGTTCCAAGTTGGGTTCTTTAATTGGGTTGGCCATTGAATAATGCACCCTCGACCAAAAATACCACCTTTCCATCCTCGGAATATTCCTGGCATTCATGTTCCTCCACATGTGTCTTTGCAACCCGAAGTCCCCACAAATGACAGCTGGCAAGAAATTATCCACCAACCTATCTCCCATCACTGCGGTTGGCCCACTGTGTCATTTCCTTTACCACCACCTGTTAATCCCAATGTTCAAATTTCCCATGTTGTTTCGCCAGTTCACTCTTCACATGTCAGTAAGAGATTAAAAAATGATATTTCACAACTTGTGCAAGACAAAGGAAAAGAAACTGCCTCCCCTTCTTCTCCCTCCACTAGTTCTTCTAAATTTGTGTCTTCCCTCCTTCATTTAAAGGATGAATGCTCCCAAGTGATCAACAAGATACAACCCCAAGGGTCTAATCAACCAAGGGCTACCCAAGAAAAGTCAAGGGGAGACAACAGTGAAAAAAGGAAAATTACCTCACAAAGTGGTGAATATGGTTTTTAAATTATGTTTTATGTGATTCAGTTTATGGAGACAATGTTCATAAGTTTCAATAGATTTTTGGACAACAAACTTTAGTTTGGATATTTTGTGGATAAATGGAAATATATTATTTTTGGGATATAATTTTAAATTTTACTGATATTTAAATATTCTATTAAATGATATCCATGAGAGGTACAAGGGTGCTATGTGATCTGAATGATTTATCTTGTATTTTTACTTTTGATGAGTGGAAAAATAAAATGATGGGATTCAGAAGGGGTCCCACCTACTTAGTTATTATTAATTAAGACCCTTAACTATATTATTATTATTTATTTCTCCTAAAATAATTAGTTAAGTTAAATCAACTTAACTAAAGAAAGTAGTTAAACTACTTCAACTTATTGATAAAGAATAAAATCTGAATGAGAAGAAGAGACAAGGGGAGAATAGAAGGAGAACAAGACTAAGGTTTGCTCTTTAGTTACATGACATAGTTTCAGTTTTCATTCATTTCTGAGTTTATTCAAAAGCCTAATTCTCTTGTTGACAATGTTTCTTTTTCACTAAGCTAGGCTCAAGCATGAAGTTCATTCAAATTTTATCATTTTACTTGAACCATAGACAATTCCAGTTACACCATAAACAATTTGTTGCAGTAACCAAGATCACAAGAAGAAACACCATGCACAAGTACACAAGAAGTATTGTGGGAAACCCTTCTCAACAAGGGAAGAAAACCCAACCAATCATTTTCTATATTCTTCAAGAGAAAGACCTCCCACACCATAAACTTAGCACGCAAAAGGGTGCTCACAAACGCTAGAAGACTAGCGCCCAAGAGAGGTGCGCATTTTCCCAAGAACAAGTACTTGCTGAAATTTCCAAACTCACACTTGTGTTATGATTCCTCAATGGGGAATTTACCTTTATTTATATTAGATTGAGCCTATCAAAAGTGGTTTCTATTGGCACAACAAGGCTGACCTCAATAACTCATAATATAATTAATAATTACCATATTAATTATTTTTTACATTAATTATCTTTCACTTTACAGTGGGGTCGACCTGTACCCTTTACATCACAAATAGGGTTACATGTAAGTCTGACTCTTGGACAATATAACAAGGGATCTCACACACGCACTAGTGCTCAGCCACTAGGGGCATAACCATCTGTGCTTAGCCACAGGGATGTACACATCTCTATCTCACTGCGTCTCACAGGAGAATCACACTCACTAGTGCTCAACCACTAGGATCACGTTCATGTGTGCTCAACCACATGCACGTCCAACTCAACAGATCTCTTTCTCACTGCGTCTCACAAGAGAAACATATAGAGCATCACATCATCTCAACTCTCTGCACAGAGGAGACCCGTACATTGTTTCATCTTCGTCTGAGAGAGAACGACACACCCAACTCATGGGCTTCCTCACCCCACAGGGGCACAAAACATTCCATCTCCATCTCAGAGAGGAACCACACACCCATCTCATCGACTTCCTCACCCCACACAGGGGCACAACGTTCCATATTCATCTCAGAGAGGAACCACACACCCATCTCATGGTCACACCTAACTCATGGGCTCTCTCTCAAGTCGGCTCACTTATTCTGTGTCCTAGAGAATGTCTCACGCAACTGTAATCATCAACAAACAACAGGGTCTTATTGTAGAAATAAAGGTTCAAGACTGAGCCATACTTTTCAACCGCTTGTTTTAGAGGTGTTGATTCATCCATGATAGTCTGAGTATTCTTGTATGTTTGTGAATTAATTTTCATGGTTGATAAAGGATATATTGTAGAGTCAAAATGGCAGCATTTTGTGGCAAGATGATCCAGATTATTAATTTCATCATTACTTTACTATCAAAGTATTTTTGTATGATATTCATCAGAGATCTCTAAATCAAACTTTGGTCCATATCCTCGCAGGGGTTTGTAAAGACAAAAACTTTTTGGTATCTCATAATGAAATAAAATCAGATTGCTATTCTGTCTCATACATGTGTTTTTGTGACTTGGTTACTTTTTTGCTTTTGATCTCCGTGTTCACTTTAGTGTAAAATATGTATACATTTCAATAGATTTGTATAAAATTTATTTAAGATTGCAACATATATAAATTATAAAATCAACCTTAATCGTTGTAATTAATACTCATGGATTGAGCAAATGTTTTTGAGGTTATAAATCTTGGGTGACATTCCCAACTATCGTGTGCTAGCCAGGCCAGATATGAAAATGATTGAGTAAGGTGTTCCATACCTCTTCCTCAACATGGTCCATCTCGTATACTGGTCATCGTAGCTTCCAACAGGGTAGTATTGTTCCTTAATAGCATCCCTGAAAGAATCCCAAGTGGGGGTGACCACAAGTATTGCAGATTCCTCAATGTCCCTTTGCTCACAACAAGTTTTCCACCAATCCTTGACATGGGGGACAACCTTTATAAGGAGCACAAAAATAATATTTTCTCTATTGGAAAAATTATGGACCGAAAATACCCTTCTACCATATTAAACTGATTATCTATAGAATCCACATCTATTTGGTCTTAAAATAAGGGGATATCAAAATGGACTTGTACATTGCAGGGGGCGGCGTGGACACTTGATGAATATGCATCACCCGTTGTTAGTCGTCGAAGGATCTGTGCAAATTTATCCATCATCTTGTTCCTTTGTCGCGTGAGGTCTTCCTTGAGCAACAATTTAAAATGATATCATGCTCCATCATCTCTCTTTTCTTCCGCCATGGGAGGCCGTCGTGATTGGCGGCTGTTGAAGAAAATATATGAATTTATCTTACTCAAGCATTTTCAAATATTGCTTGGCTAAGGCAAGATAGTCGGGAATGTTACCCTATATTTATAGCCTCAAAAAGTGTTTCCTAATCCACAAGTATTAATTACAAGGGCTTAGGCTGATTTTTTAAAATAAAAGATTGCTAAAAAATATAACATTTTAATACAATTTTCTGAATATATCAGATTGCAAAAAAAAATGTGGAGATCAAAAGAAAAAATATCAAGTCACACATCAACACAGATGAGACATAATAACAATCACTTTATTTCATTCCAAGAAGTCAAAAGAATCGTTCTCTTTACAAAATCCCTGTGGGAGCATGGACCAAGGTCAAACTTAGATATCCCCGATGAAAACCATACAAAAGGACTCTGACAAGAAGTAAAAAATGAACTTTAAAATTTGGATCAACTTGCCATAGACTGCTGCCCACTTGACTCTGCACAATATCCTTTATCAGTCATGGAATTTAATTCATAAACAGACAAGTCTACATAGACTATCAAAGATAGATCAACACCTATGAAACAAGCATCTGAATGATATGGTTAAGCTTTGAACCTTGATGTCTACAATATGACCCTACTGTCATAAAAGAGAATTAGCCTTTTAATGAATTGAAGAATGAATGAAAACTGAACTATCTCAATACAAATTAAGAGCAAATCTTAGTATGCTTCTCCTTCTATTCTCTCCTTGTTCTTTCTTCTCATTTGACTTTTATGCATTTCAAATTAGTTGATTTAGTTCAACTACCTCATTTAGTCAGGTTAACTAAAACTCAACTAACTTTTAGGTTAGGGGAATAATTAATAATAATAATAATAATAATAAAGGGTCTTTTATTAAATAATAACTAGTAGGTGGGACCCCTTGTGACTCCCTTTATTTTCTTAACAAAATAACCATAATATACAATCAATCAAACACATCCCTCCTCGTGGCTCCCATAACCATTTCCACAATTTGAAATTTAAATATCAGTGATATTTCAAATTATATCAAAACATGTAAATATCCACAATAACCAAAAATAGTTTGCTGCCCAAAACTTTCAGCAGTCCACTATCCTCAATAAATCAATAATAAAACATAATAAAAAATCGTATTTTCCACTTTGAGAGACAATTTTTCCTTTGTTGTTGCTATCCCCTTTTGACTTCACCGATTTAGCCTTAGGCTATGCAGAACCTTGAGGCTCGATATCATTGATGACATGGGAACAATCATCTCTCAAGTGCATACGGGATGATACAGACTTGGCTGAGTGACTTGAAGGAGAGGAGGGGGTAGAAACAACTTTTCCTTTATCATGCATATGACGGGCTTCGGTTTTGAGTATTTTTCTTGTGTGAGAGGACTGTATAGGTGAGTGTGTAGGGAAAATATGAACATTTGGGTTAACAGGTGGAGGAGGAGGAGGAGGAGGTAAAGACAAATTTGGCCAGCCATGATGGTGGGATAATGTTGGGTGAACAATCTCCTGCCATCTGTCATTATCAGAAACTTCAGGTTGCAAAGAAATATGAGGGGGCACAGGGATACCAGGGACATGTTGGGGCTAGAAAGGAGGCCTCTCTGACCTAGGCTAGACTATCCCTTGTCCAATCCAATTGAAAAATCCAGCTTGAAAGAGCTGGTTTAACTCTTGAGGATCGACATCGAAATGTATTGAGAGTTTGGTCCTTCTAGGTCCTCTGTTCCTGTTTCCTCTAACCCTATTAATTTGGCCATGGCTTTCTCTGCTGAAAAATATCATCCTGTATGCAACAATTATTAGCAAATAGATCTTAAACAAACCATACATGACATTCTCTTAATATGAAACAAAGTTTGGCTCAACAATCACATCAGGCCCATGAAATCCAATCCATAAAATTCATTTAATAATTTTAAAATGACCAGGGGGTGAAATAAGGTTCAGGGATATTTGAGGGGATTGTACTGAGAGAAAACATGATATCATGACCAGGAGTAAGAACATGATTACTTCTCGAAAATTCATTAAACAATTGGCTGTGCAACAATACCAAAACATATCAGCTGTCACCTATTTATGTGTTATTTTTTATCACTGTCATACAGAGCTTTAATCTAATTTTAGTGAACAGGGCGTGCAAAATGAATTTCAGATCATGAGGGGATTTGTAATGAGCAAAAAAGTGAGAAAATGAAAGGGAATTAAATGGATACTGTTCATAAAATAAATTTAATCAATCAACTATTATAACTATGTTCCAATTTTAATCCAAAAATCACCCACTTCTAAGACCAAAACATTCATTGTTCCCCAATTTCATACAAATTGCTTGGTGTCCCAATAACAATTTAATTTCCCTCAAATATTCAATTAATAACAGTCTGTGTATTATAACTTATGCAACATTTCCAATTCAACAATATTGTATATACTAATGCTGATCTCTTTCCTTTTTAAAAACAACAAAATATGCACAACAATCTCTATTATCTATGCCCAACATTCATCTTTGGTAATGAAACAATAATACACCATGATAAACAATCAACAATCAATGTCCTCTAATCAACAATCGGGCCCGATCTAATATACACAGGTGCCTTTTAAATCATGGATAGACTTAGGAGCATGTGTGAGGAACCAATTATAACACAAGGTATTCAATCATAAAACTGATACAATCTTGAATCGACAACAACTGTCAACCCCAAAACATAACCCCGAGCTTGATCTATGTGTGCATCAACATATATAAACTTCTTTTTAAAACAAATGATAGTCTGGACGATGATTCCCATATAACCATATCATGTATGAAGCGAACAAAACTAAATTGACACACATGAGTCTTCCTAAACTTTTGACAGAACCATGATCGTTCTTGGTGAAACAATCACTCACATGTGTCTTCTTATTTTTAAATGCAATCAAGATAATGTTGGCATTAATCATATTAATCAAGACCATAAACAAATAGAAGGATAACTCTTGGTTGTATGTAACCCTACTTCTCTTTCTGTTTGAACGAATTCATCGTAGAGAGGACACACAATGATTTGACTAAGAGGAGGGAGCCTGTATCTTTAACATTTCCACCATTCATTAAACTGATATCCCAAAACTTGACAAACCCTAGAAGGTGCCCAAGGAGGTAGAGACAAGTCAGAGTCCAAGTCGGGCTCTTAAAAATTAAATGCAGAGAGGTAACGAAAGCCTGCTTGTCTTTTAAAAACACAGAGAGATAATGGTTTTTCATATCCTCATATCAATTCACCATCGATTAAAAACCACATGCCACAATACCATCTTGAAAAAGAAAAGGCAGTGAGCCATGCTCCTTAAAAAAAAAACACAGTCCTTCGACTTATAACTCCAAGCTCTTGACAGAATCATAAGTGAATTCCTGAGTAGTGAATAAAGTAATTCGAGCTAACCAATCCAGACGCACATGGATGTCACTAATACTTTTTTGCAGAGAGGGTTAATTAAAACAATGATGGATACTCGAAACCACATAGGGATAATCCCTCTTTCCACACCCAGGAGGTCGAACAACTTTTGAAAATGATTGACAGTGAGGCCACATAAAAATCATCATTATAGAAGGGATGAGATGAGTGGTGTGTGGAAACTCTTCACGCTCGTATCCATTCAAAACATACACAATATTGCATTAACATTCAGGGCCAACCAAGACTGGAATTTTGGAAATCTTTCAGCGAAAAGACAGTAAGGAATGGGCCATCAACAACAACTCAGGGTTTATATAAAGGAAACACACCAACTATCGACAGTTTCTCTGGAGCTGGATAAATATTATGACAACAACCGAAGGGAAATGAGTTGATAGCCACTGAAATACAACTTGGTGGTTAAAAAACCTTCAACCATAAAACTCAGAGCTCATTGCACCACTGTCACCATTATTTCATAGAGAACCATCATAAAAAAACAAGCTGACCAATAAATAACCAATGCACACCCATTACTTCGCTTGCAAATGCCAATATTTCGTAGTAACCACAGAGAGCCGAGAACAAAATACTTCCACATAGTAAAAAAAACTCAAGAGAAAACATAATCCATGCATTCCTGAGCCACCATTTGATTCATAAAATAGAGAGTCCATCGTGGATGGAAATCTTAGAGCCATACCTGTGAGTAAATCGCTTCAATGGCGAACTGGTCGAGTTTTCTCCTACCAATCCTGAAAACGCGGAGCTTCCATAACCAATAGAGCAACAATGAAACAATGCTAGGGTGATGGGATCAAGGGAGGTTTGGAGTGACGTGCAATAAATGCACGTCTCTTCCTCACCTGGCCCTATTCCATTCCATGTACGAGCCATCCCACTAACATATCATCCACCATTAAAATCAAACTATAACCAATGCATAATTCAATGCAATATCCATCGTAAATATTTGATACCATATCAATTGCATAGTGCGCTACCCGAGATATATCATACCTATATGTTAACCTCTTGCCATAACTCCATACAATAATCACATATCAACATTGCTATATGTGCCTCTATTCAACTTTTAATAAAAATTGCATAGTCCGTTAACCAAACACATAATATAATATCTAGGTCCACCATTGTCACAAAGGTCTATACATAATCTTTTTGCCATAGATTTAGAATTTTTCCATAGTTTTTTCCTTTTGTTTTAATCAAGTTCCCATTTTTTTTGCATATATATCATTGGATAAGTAATCAAGGTTATGACATACATAACAAAGAAACTGTAACCAACATGATCCTCATACCCATGGAACTATTCTATATCACAAGTAAATACCAACAACATTTAGCAATAATGCCTCAACCACCCAATTATCACATCAAATGAAACCAAGACTGCATAAAAAAATGTAGGACTGTGTATGGAACATCATAACAACAACAACATATGAGAGTAACATGTCTATCCTTGCTCCTCTAGTCTACAAGGGGACCCCACCTATTAGTATTATATTATTATCATAATCAAATAATCACGCTTTAGCAATCCTTTGTGGGCGGAATTCATCATTGCGATTTTAATCGTCAACAACGGGGATGGTCTTGCAAGGGATCAACCACTTCGAGTCCCAACTCCTTATACCCTGACCTTGTTGGGGACATGCACAAATAAAAAAATAAAGATAAAATCGCTATGATACCACTGATTCAGATTTATAAATGGAACGAAATGGAATACATATGTATAGAAAATACATACACAAAGATACAATAAAACTTGACTTCTATTAATAAAGAGAATATGCCAAAACTATAAAAATTCAGGCTGAAACAAACTTGCTCGAATGGTGACAACTTATCTCTAAGAAGAGATGTGACGATTACACTCATTCACAATAATATGGTTACAATGAGGCTCCAAAGGCCTTTTTAATATAAATCATAAATGATAAAAACCTAAAAATACAAAAACCTAACCGTAGGAGATGAGGTGCCAAAAGTCATGTGGGCCCCGATGGGGTAAGTTGGTACATCAACTTCCCGGGGTCGTAATTTTTGCATAAAATCTCTGTTTTAGGTGCACGATAGCTCATTGGAAAGAACTATCCGAGCAATACACATGTTTCCATCACACATTGGCTAAAGCCTACAATGTGACTATGGCGTGACCAAAAAACATTGTTTAGGGCCTCAAAACGACCTCGAAAGTTTAGGACTCGAAAAACTACGAAAAAACTGCCAAAATGAAAATTGTTCTTCGAGCCAGTGGAATAGGTTGGTGGCCAAACAAAACAAAACAAACCATGAGGGAAAAGGGGAAGAGCATCCCTAAGGATTTGATTGAATCAGTTTATATCCTCAACTAGATCCCCACCACTATCGAGCAAATAACCTTCCTTATCTTCCTGTGCTTCAACCTCTTGATCCAGTAACAAAAATTTTCCCATGCTCTCTTTGAGGTTCATCATGATTGGGGAGGCAAGGTCATTTCTTCCATATCATTCACACACTTTGCACCCATTTCAACAATAGATACCTCTAATTCAACATCAAGATAAATGATGATCATAGATAGAAGAACGTGAACATGTAAGCATTTAATGACGATGGGGCCATGGACGAGACCCAAACCTTATCCTTCCTGCACCTCAAAGGGTTACTCTTCTTGTTGTTATGCTCGTTACTCTTTCTGTGTGCCCCATTTTCTTCTATTCACCCCTGTAAATTCCCCAAAGACAACCATTGACATTTGTATGGTATTAGGCCGTAGTGTAATACCATGCATATAAAAATGCAATTGGGTTATTTTCTCTCTATTCTATTACCCTTGAAACCATGTACAGTTTGAGGGTAAAAAGCAACATTTACTTATTCTACC
Source organism: Picea engelmannii (assembly GCA_009831015.1). NCBI lineage: Eukaryota > Viridiplantae > Streptophyta > Pinopsida > Pinales > Pinaceae > Picea > Picea engelmannii. The sequence goes on along the minus strand of ML813430.1, from coordinate 59,588 downwards.
ACTTCTCTTGAGCCCATACAAACCCGAGTGTTGTAAGCTCGCTCTGATACCATAACAATACCATTGGCTATCTTTGGGGATTTTACATATAGTATTAGAGTGAGGTTGAAATATCTTCATTCTTTTGCAAGTCCAATTCAAGATGTTTTGCAAGTCCAATTTAGAGTCTTTAAATATACCATTGTATTTGAGATTCAAAGGCCTCAGTTTTTATTTATATTTTTAATTTTATAGTGTATATGGGTGTATGAAAATCCTATACCATAGAAAGTTAAAGAAAAAATCTAGATTTACATCTATATATTTATTGTCATTTTGTTTTGTTCTTAGAACCCATCTATACATTTATTGTCATTTTGTTCTGTTCTAAGAACCCTCAGAATAAAGAAGAAGCTACATAGAGAATATGGAAAAAGGGTTGTGACATAATTGTTTTATATCTTACATTTTGTGCAAAGGGTATTCACCATCTCAATGGATAAACACCATTTCCCATTTATATTTATGCTCACCATACATCTCATACCAAGGAGATAGAAATACCACGTATTCTTAGAATGATTTTTACAATCTATTCATGCCATCAATTCCATTTGATTTCTAACATTTTTATCTAAGTAAATCACTTAAACTTCATTGTGCTCTCCTTTTGTTCCTACGAAATAAGTACAGGTAAAGTAAATGATGTTTCTGGTTTATACAGAAAATGTGTACATATTATGGAAAAGAACAACAACATCTCCTTAGATGCTCCTATTTAGAAATTGGATGAACACATCTTGCAAAATTCTATAATCTAAAAAAGTATAAAAATAAACTTAGTGTAAAAGGACTACAACATATGCACTAAAATCCTTTTCTCCTGTTACTGTTCAACATCGGTTATCAGACTAGTTTTTAGCATTATGGTCAATTATTTTTGTTGAATCAAAATGACTTCCATTGAGTCCACGAGGTAAGATGTTATCATGATCCAAATTTAGGAGCGGAACGAACTGATTAACATACTAAATACAATAAACACAGAGATATGAAGAATAACACAAATATCCAATGAACAATATCTTCTATTAAATAATGAAATAGGATGAAACTGTAAAACTACAGAACTGAAACACTTGCTCAAATGGTGGTAGTTATCTCTAAGAAGAGATGTGGTTGTTTCACGCATCTATTTGAGAAGAATGGATTACAATGAGGCTCCAGAGGCCTTTTTGATATTACTCATGAATGCCAAAACCCTAGACATCCAAAAACCTAACCCTAGAAGGTGAAACATCAAAAGTCATGTGGGCCCTATGGGTAAGTTGGTGTAATTTGGTACCTCAACTTCCTAGGGTCATAAATTTTGCATATGACCTCTGTTTTATGCACGTGATAGACCATTAGAAAGGTATTTCAGAGAAATACACATTTCGTCGTCAAACTCTGACTTTGTCAAAAGTTTGAATGTGGTGAGCCAAAAAAACAACGTTTAGGGCCCCAAAACAACCCTGGAAGTACAACAATATGTGTTGACATGAAAACATACAAAATAAGCCAGTTGGATTAGGCGAGAGGCCATTCGTATCCAACTAGAGGATGTGTGGGTCTTCAGACAACCCCAGAAGTGTAGAACCCACAATTACAAAGAAGTACATAAGAATGTGCTGAACTAAAATAGACACGAGGATCCAATTGGAATAGGTGGGTGGCCACAAATATCCACCTGGATGGCTACCAATATCCACCTGGATACATCCTCCCCCCTTAGTAAGCAATGGTCTCCATTGCATTGAGTTCCCCCATAAGGTGAGGAAACTTCTGTTGGATTTGGCCCCGGGTGAGCCACTTGCCTTGGTGTAGGAGTTTCCCTGCCTTGACAACCTGATAAAGATGGATCTGCTACTAGAGAGTTCCCTTGACTTGTGTGTGCACTATCTGGTCAGTGGATGCTTGTTCCATGTAGTCAGTTTTGAGATATGTTGGTGTCATTTGTTCGATGATCTCGAAGGTGTCCAATAACGGAGGAAAATATGGCCGAAGAAGGTCCACATTGAATACTCGATGCATACCAAGGAAGGGTGGAGTGTTGAGCTCAAAATCATTTCTACCCACAACCTTGGTGATAGTGTAAGGCCCATAACGAAGTGGGTGAAGCTTCCAATGGGGCCTAGTGAAACACTCCTTCTGCAAATGTAACCAGAATTTGTCGCCAACTTGAAACTGGTGTGGTACCCTGTGTTGATCATGGTGTTGCTTGTACTTAGCATTGGATTTCTGCAAAATTTCCTAGACCTGTTGGCAGATGTGCTGAATCCACTCATTGAAACTGGTGGCTTTGTCGATCACAGACTTATTAGGGGAAGATTATGTCTATGCAGTGGCAAGAGGAAGTGCAACATCAATGGGTCCCAAGGGTTGGAATCCCAGACCCACCTGAAATGGGCTATGATCGGTGGAACTATGAAGAGCCCTATTGTAACTGTGTTGGACACATGGGAGACTCTAGTCCCATGTATATGGATGCTTAAAATTGTACATGCACATGATGTGCACAATCATCTGATTGACAACCTCTATTTGGCCATTGGTTTGGGGGTGGAAAGAAGTGGATTTTGTGAGCTTGGTGTCCAACAGAGACCAGAGACTTGACCAAAAGGTGTTGAGGAACATGTTGTCTCGGTCGAAGATGATGGTCTGTAGTATCCCAAATTGGACCCACCCTCATTCAAAGAAGAGCTTAGCATTATATGCCACTATGACGTTCTTCTTACAGGCTATGAGGATGACCATCTTTCAAAACCGATCAATGACTGCAAACACGCATTCATTTACTTGCTTGGTGGATGACAAGCTAGAGATGTAATCCATTGAGATGGATTCCAAAGGATTCTTAGGAATAAGAAGAGGGGCGTATAATCCTACTTCTTGATGGCTGGCTTGGAAATGGAACATGTAGTGCAATATCTGATATACTTGTTGATGTCTTGTCAAAGTTTTGGCCAATAAAAATGTTTCTGAAGAATGACCACAATTTTCTCTACACCAAAATGTCCTGCCACCTGACTGTAGTGGGAATCCAAAATTAGCTTTGCACGCTTGCTTGTAGGAACACAGAGATGGCCCAGGTGGCATAAGAGTCCGTCCTGAATGTGAAAATCAATGATAGTTGTGCCTGTACCCAAGAGCTGATATGTGGTGGAGAAGTCTAGATCTTGTTGAAAAAGTTGGGGCCACTCAAATGCTTCATGTCCACGTGAATGGAGCACAGTGGTGAGTGAAACCACATGAGGTCGAATGAGAAAGTCAACAACATGATTGGAGATATATGTCTTATACTTTATGTTGAGATGGAACTACTACAGTTAGGTGGACCACTTCTGATGGCGAGCGTTCTGTAATTTCCCCTATGTCTGTATGAACTGTAGAGGCTTATGATCAGTGTGTATGATCATATCTTTCCCCAGAATGTAATGTTTCCATTGCCGACAGGATTGTAAAATGGAATACATTTCCTTGTCATAGGTGGGGTATTTCCCAACAATATCAGAGAGTGTATTACTATGGTATGCCACCGGATGCTTGTGTTGAGTGAGAACTGCACCCACAACATAGTCAGATGCATCAGTCTCAATATCGAATGGTTGCTGCAAAACGAGCAAGGAGAGTACTGGAGCTGAGCACAAACGATGATTCAGATCATTGAATGCTCGTTGCTTCTCCTTCCCCCACACAAACTTGGCCCTACCACTGCCCTTGGTCACCTTGCTGAGGGCCCATGCAATATGGGAGAATCCCAACATGAACCATTGGTAGAATTTATCTAGTCCCAAAAAGCTCTGAAGCTTGGTCAGTGTGGTCGGGTTTGGCCAGTCACGAATGAATTGGATCTTATATGGATCAACATGTACCCCATTCTCATCAACAATGTATCCCAAGTATTGGACCATGTTAATGACAAAAGAGCATTTTTCCAAGTTGGCATAAAGATTGTGCTGTCGCAGAGTGCTCAAAACCTACTGAATATGCCGCATGTGTTCCTCCCACATTTTGTTAAAGATGAGGATGTCATCCAAATATACTACCACAAAGGAGTTGGTGAAGGGTCTCAATGCATCATCCATCAACCTCATGAAAGTGGCTGGTGCATTTGTTAAGCCAAAGGGCATGACTAGCCATTCATAGAGATCTTCTTTAGACTTGAAGGTTGTCTTCGATACATCAGTTGGTTCGATGGGAACTTGGTGGTAGCCAGACTTTAGGTCAATATTGATGAAGAAATTTTCCCCATTGAGTTGGTCAAGAAGGTCATCAATCCTGAGAATGGGGAAGTGGTTCCTAACTGTGATTTTGTTTAAGGCTCTGTAATCAATGCAGAGTCGCCAAGTCTCGTCCTTCTTCTGCACCAGTACAATCGGGCTTCTGCAAGGGGAGGAGCTGGGTCTGATGTGCCCATTTTGAATAAGCTCTTGGATCTGATGCCTGATTTCATCATTCTCCATTAGGGAGTGCCAATAGACTGGTCCATTAAGTAGAGGTGCGTTGGGGGTCAGATCAATTATATGCTTGACTTGGAAGTGTGTCGGTACCCATGTAGGTGAGGCGAATATGTCTCTGTATTCTTCCACGATCCCATCCACTTTCTTCTGCTGCAAAGAGAGGCATTGTGTAGAGGCCACATATGTGGCAACGACCTTCTGCTTACTGTGAGAATGGATCACAAACAAGATGAACTTCCCAATCTGTGAAATGACCTTACTGCATTGCTTAGTATATATTAAAGAAACAATAGTAGGTGACACTACCTCTGGGATCCTGTACAATTGTATACCCAAAGTAATTATAACAATGTGGGGTCTAGACTCATACACAACATGACACTTCCACAAATATGGTTGTCCTAAAATAACATCACAAACTTCAAGGGGAGCAATATCACACAATACCTCATCTTTGAAAGGCTTGATGTCGTAGCGCAGATGACACTGTTGGCTGACATGAAGATCTTTTCCTTGACGAATCCAGCTGATGGTGTAGGGATGCAGGTGTGGTGTTGTTGGCAGGTCCATCCACTTGACGACCTATGCTAAAATCAGGTTCTTCTGACTACCGTTGTCGAAAATGAAATGAATCAGAGCCCCCCTTGACCCACATATGTGAGTGAAAGAGACGTCCCCCTTCCTCTGGTTCTTCTAGTTAGCTTGTCCAGACTTTGGTGGTAGCGATAGTGGCACTGGGTTCAAAATTGATAATTAAAATCCCTCCTTTAGGATTTGACTCAGAATCAAAATCACCCTCTGACTCGAAAGCCTTTAGCTCGACCACGAGGGATTTATTGGAGAGACATTCTTCGGTGTTGTGCCAAGGAATTTTATGGTACTCACACCATTTTCCCGTGTCCTTCTTCATCTTATCATTGCCTTTCTTGTGTTGCGGCTTGGACTAGTTGTCCCGAGGGTGACTATCTCGACTTGGTCCATTGATGTGTGGGTTGGGGCTGCCTTTTCCCTACTTCGACTGTGAGGGGTTTGCAGATCCAAACTCTCTCCGTTTCTGCTTAAATTTCTGCCCGATATTGACAACGTATCTATAAGTCGTGGCCAATGAGGCGATGTCCAGGAACTCTATTTTTGTTTCAATGTATCTATGAAAACAACCGCATTATTTGAGCACCAGATGATGCTTAGAGTCTTTGATACCCAATTTGGTGCATATGGTATGGAAAATATTGGTGAAATCTGGTATTATTTGGTCCCTTTCTTGACGTAGGGTGGTCCATCTAGTGTAATGGTCCTCGTAGCTTCCAACAGGGTAGTAATTTTCTTTAATGACGTCCTGGAAGGAATCCCATGTAGGATCCATCACAAACATTGTAGATTCCTCCATGACCCTTTGCTCAAAGTAAGTATCCCACCAGTGTTTAACATGGGGAACGACCTTGAGGAGTGCAAAAGTGATTTTTTCCTTATCAGAAAAATTCGTAGAGACCTTGTTTAGACTTGAAGGCGATCTTCCATACATCAATTGGTTCGATGGGAACTTGGTGGTAGACAGACTTTAGGTCAATCTTGTTGAAGAAATTTTCCCCCTTGAGTTGGTCAAGAAGGTCATCGATCCTGGGAATGGGGTAGTGGTCACTGATTGTGATTTTGTTTAAGGCTCTGTAATCAATGCAGAGTCACCAAGTCCCATCCTTTTTTCTGCACCAGTACAATTGGGCTTCCGCAAGGTGAGGAGCTGGGTCTGATGTGCCCCTTTTGAAGAAGCTCTTGGATATGACGCCTTATTTCGTCATTCTCCATCAGTGAGCACTGATAGACTGGTCCATTAGGTAAAGGTGTGTCGGGGGTCAGATCAATTGGATTCTTGACTTGGCAGTGTGTCGGTACCCCTGTAGGTGAGGCAAAGATGTCTCTGTATTCTTCCATGATCCCATCCACTTACTTCTGCTGCAAAGAGAGGCATTGTGTAGAGGCCACAGATTTGGTGACGAACGTCTGTTTACTATGAGCATGGATCACAAAGAAAACAAACTTCCTGGTCTATGAAATGACCTTACTGGATTTCTTAGTAGATATTAAAGAAATAGTAGTAGGCGACGCTACCTTTTGGATCCTGTACAATTGTATACCCAAAGTAATAATAACAATGCAGGGTCTAGACTCATACACAACACGACGCTTCCACAAATATGGTTTTCCTAAAATAACATCACAAACTTAAAGGGGAGCAATATCACACAATACCTCATCTTTGAAAGGCTTGATGTCATAGGGTAGACGACACTGTTGGATGACACAAAGATCTCTTCCTTGGCGAAGATGACCGATTGTATAGGGTTGTGGGTGCAGTATTGTTGGCAGGTCCAACTGCTTGACGACCTCTACTGAAATCAGGTTCTTTTGACTACCGTTGTTGATAATGAAATGAATCAGAGCCCCCTTGACCCACATCTATTAGTGAAAGATGTGTTCCATTCCTCTGGTTCTTTTGGTTCGCTTGGCTGGACTTTGATGGTAGCGACAATGGAACTGGGTTCAACATTGATAATCCTCTTCCCTCCTTCAGGATTTGACTCAGAATAAAAATTGGCCTCTGACTCAGAATCCTTCATCTTGGCCACGAGGAACTTCTTGGAGCGACATTCTTCGGTGTTGTGCCAAGGACTTTTATGGTACTCACACCATTTTCTCGTGTCCTTCTTCATCTTCTCATTGCATTTATTGTGTTGCGGCTTGGACTAGTTGTCCTGAGAGCGACCATCTCAACTTGGTCCCTTTCTGTGTGGGTTGGGGCTACCTTTTCCCTACTTCAGCTGTGAGGGGTTTGTAGATCCAAATTATTTTCGTTTCTGCTTAAATTTATGCTCGATCTTGACATCGTATGTATAAGCCGTGCCCAATGAGGCGATGTCCAGGAAATCCATTTCTGTTTGAATGTATCTATGCAAACAATCGTTATATTTGTTGATACTGAGAGGGGGGTGAATCAGTATCAAGTACAATTTAAAACCTTTTCCAACTTATACTTAAACCATTCAATTATATACAATGAGCAATGAACAATAGTATAAGAGTTACATCAATACACCACAATACATCATGCACAATATATATGAGAAATAATCAATAGTTTTTGTTCAAGGGAAGTAATGACTTCCAAAGGTAGCTACAGCTTCCAAATGTAAAGGGAGGGATAAACCTCCAAGAGGAGGATACAATCCTCCAATATCAAGAGATATTTGAACTCTCTATCCTTGCCCCTTCCTTCCACCCAAGAATATATGAGAGATAATAAAACTTTATTCAAGTCTGGTCTGTTCAGAAGACCCAACTTGTACAGCATGCCCCGTGCTCAATATTTAACATCTGATTCTAAATCTCGTACAAAAGAAACTACATTCTGTACTATTTCCAATGGAAGTGGTCCCACTACATTTGGAGTATGTATGAAAAAGTTATGACTGTTTTACCCAGAACACCTGTTTTTTGACTAGTTTCAGGACTGGTCACAAACCCTATATTCCACAGAGTGTATCTCCATAATTATAGCGAATCAAGAGCTGAAATTTTTACCAGAGGTACCTTGATATGTCTTCTCACTACCATAGAGATTTCACCATCTGAATCATTCTAGAAAAAAAGTTATAGAAAAAATGGTAAGATGACCTGAAAATAACATACCTTAGAACACATCACCAAAAGACTTCATCCTCCCTTGAAATCCGGCCTTCTTTTACTTCTTCTT
>ML813430.1:3973-26131 GCA_009831015.1 Picea engelmannii | reverse complement strand
TTTTTTTTTTTTTTCTTTTCTTATTTTTCCAAATGTGTAGTTATGAAACCATTTTTAATTCTTTTGGTAAGTTAATTGATAGCTACGGGGTTAGAAACCCAATGGATCTGGTGGCAGTCTTCCCATCCGTTTTTTTGGCAGACGTGATTTGGCATACGGTTAAACGTGTCAGGACAATCGCTACGAACGCAAAACCTCCACTATACACTAAAAAATGTTATTCAAAAAACCAGCTACTTATGGAGACATATGATAGAAATGCTGGGCTCCAAAATAAATTTAGGTTTTTTTGAAATGACATATTTTAATTATAGAAACGGGCTAAAGCACTCGCACACCCTCTGAGAAGAATGGAAAACCTCAAAAGCAAACGAAACTCGGTAAGTTTACAAAGATTTGAGTAAATTTTCTTTTATTATCTTCGGAGGCAGTATATCGCAGCCTGCTGCACTTGTTTAACTACAATTGTTTTTCGATTTATTGAAGTAAAGGTAAACAATGTGTTAAAAATGATGTTTTTCACTATATTTAAAAAGTATGGAACAATAAATTAATTAAGGAGATAAAATTCTATGAAAAATCGTAACTTCAAAAAAGTAAATGGTAAAAAACTTTTTTAAGATTGAAAGAAGCATGAAAAAAAGACTAAAACGGAGTTGAATAATATATATATATATACATATATATATAATTGAAAATAGATGAAAAATGAGCATTTAAAAAAATATTGTGGAAACATTGTGGATTGAAAAATTTTAAATATAAAAAATCACCTAAAAATGGAGAGGGGGTGCTACCGATAGCACCATTTTAAAAAACGAGGTAAAAAATTGGACCCCCCAAAAAATGAGAACTATGGAGATTTCTCGTTAAGTTGGTATCTATGTTTATAGCCAATGATTCTTTGCATAGTAGACATACAAGTGGAACAAGTCACAACACATATTCCCTTACATAAATTTTAAAATTTCAATCCTCCAGAAGACTATCCAACCAGGGTTTCAACTCAAGCTTGAGGTACATACTTTTTTTTCATCGGGTATTGAATGGTCAAAACTTCAATTATAAGTACACATTTGTGTATCACTCGTGGTGCCATCTAACTAGTCATATTAACCTAAAGAGGATCCAAAATTAAGGTTTCCACTAATGAAAAGGTTTTGGTTCTCCCGGGACTTTGGTTTTGCAATAATAAGATGGATGCTAAGTATTTATAAAAACTGCAGAAATGCATATGAGTCAAGCCTAAAAGAATATTTGACTTGCTCATTTTTATCCCTATGGTAATGTAAGAGCTCTAAGACTAATCTATATCTTTTACTGGTTCTTGATGTACTTGAAATATGACTCTGGTCAAAAGAGAACAAAACATTATTCAATTTTAGATATGTTTCTTTAAGCACATAGGATTTTCTGAAGGCATTACTCACAACAAATCTAGAATTTATTCTTTAACAGAACATTTGGAGGTTCCTAGAGTGCCCATAACATTATTTAAATCAATACTCCTGAGATGCTCATTTATGAAAAAGTTAGTTTCGATCAATAGACTAAATTTATTGAGGGTGATGGTGATGGAATTGTGCTCTTATGAAGCTTATCTACAATTATATCAAATTGGTCTACAACAATAGGTCAAATAATAAAAGTGATGAAAATTCCTTAGAATACTTATATTTTCAGCCTTAAAGGCAATGGTTTAATTCAAAAGATGTTTGTAGAGATTCTACGTGTGATAAACATTTGATGCATTCTATTCTAAAGTATTCAAACATGGTTCAAAGTGCATACATGATACTACATGTTATGAAATGCCAAGTATTATGGATAGTTAAAATATTCACTAGTTTTTGGTGTTTGAGATGTATTAATAATAATGAGGATTTTGCAACCCTAAGGAAAGACAACGAAGCCATGCAAAACAAAGAATCAAAACCCCTCTTCTCCTCCTCTCATGGAGATGAACTAAAATAACCTTTGTAAATTAGAACCACATGATGCCAAGTAAACTTGGAAAGCATGTCTTCAATATACTTGCAACACCCCTCCTCACCGTTAGAGACTCCATCCCCAAATACAAGAAGCCCTTCTCAATCACCTCCATCTCTATGTTCTCATAGCACTCATTTCCCTCGTCGAAGATGCAATCGCCAGGCTCCATGTAGTTGCAGAACATGGATATTTTATGGTCCACTAGAGCCTAGGCCTTGATGAGGATGATCACTAACCTCAGCTTCTTGATCGAGAGAACATAGTCTTTGGGATTGTAGTATCCCTTTAGGGACAAGCTGCCTTCATCCCAGGAGCACTCCAGGGTTTTGTCCACATGACTTGTTGTGGGACTATCTCCACCGCCTCTTACTACCCAAAACACATCATCACTCATCACCTTCTTATCCATAATCTCAACGGCGACATTAACCAACAATGTGTCGATCACATTATCTAGTTGCAGAAAGATACACATGGCACTTGTTTATAAGATGTAGACATATGACAAAAATCTCTAGAAAACCTCCCCTTAAAAGAACGTCTTCGATGTAAAAAGAGTAGAGTCTGCGTTCAAGAAATTAACATGGTTAAATCACCATGATGTTAAACCAATGTATAATTGGCAACACTAAAAGTTGTTTCATCTTTAAAATTGTGTTGACAAACTAGGCATTATTAAAAGAGTCTAACTTTAAATAATTTAGCACAGTAGGTGTTGATGGATAAGTGGCAATACAAAATTGTTTCAACTTTAAAGTTGTGTTTGACAAACTGGGAAATACTCAAATAACACATTGAATCACCATGATGTCTGTTAGCGTCAAAAGTCACTCCTGGATTGCGACAGGAGCAGAGCCCAACGCCCATCAGTTTTATGTCACGATAAGTTTAATGGATGATCAAATGGTTAGAGACCTAGGACGGAATCACTCTAGCTCAGGGACCGGGTCTAGTATGTAAAGAACAAAGGAGGTCTTGATCTAACTTCAGTCAGTGGGTTGATTGTAAAATGAGTAGGTGGAAGACTTGGTGAGAGGAGTGAGAAAAACTACCACGGGCAACAGGCCTTTCAGCAGTTTGCAGAAGAAAAACTCTAAATGCAAGATCCTCTTGGTTCAGAGTTTCGGGGAACTGAAGGGGTGACTTGACTGGATCCTCCAATTCCAAGTCATTCAGTGTTGAGAAAATCACAAGACCAATTAGAGACAACGCAGTTGTTACAGTGATCCAACCTACATCATCCTATAACAACTACAACTTGACTGGATCCTCCAATTCCGAGCTGTTCTAACACAGTGCAAACAAAGATATGAAAGAAACTGACATTCATAAGGAAAGAAGTCTCAAGAGTCAATGCATAACCAGAATAACCAGCGCTTCATTAAATATTTTACAATCGAGAGCCTTGCTCAACCATCGATGCCTTGAAAAATGTCAAAACTAAGTACATATACTCCTAAACATTTGCCCAATAGAGGCGTCCTAGACTTTCGGGATGGGGCGTCTCTTCAATCAAATCTGGCCTGCACTCCTCTGTCATACGCCATCTTAACTTTGCATGGCTCATGCTAAGGGGTAGTTGAGCTCTTAAATGCTGAATTAGCGTGTGCAGGCTTCCCTGGTGAGTCGAGGACTCGTCATGGCTTTTGTGGAAAAAACCCAGTACAGAGGACCATCTCGGGTAGACTTCCTGCCGGGACATCCATACCTTGCAATTAATGAGTGAGGTGAGGTTTCAACCACCCCCTCTCTTCTTCATTCACTCCGAGCAGGTATCAAAACGAGATCAAGTCGAACTGGCACCTGGAGAACACGGTGCCCCCCTTCTGAAACTCAACTCAACACTTTTGGCTCCCTTGGTACAGCTCTTTCCTTTTTCCCAAGTGACCACTGGCTGCGACCCTGTGCTTTTCCTCAAAGGCGCTTTCGGTGCTTCAGGGTTCAGGGTTTCAAGATGTGAAATGATGAGGAGCGCTTACCCCTTGAACTCTCGAATGCCGACATGACTTGATCGTGCACCACGTGTCCTTTTAGATGGACGGCTGAGACTGCTCCGTGATACTGTGGGCCCGGGTCTGGGACGCCTTTGGCACTTCGCGTTTCGCGGCTAGGAAGAGGCTGCTCCTTGTGCTTCAAAGTCACGATGGGTGAAAAGGCGAGGACCCTAATCGCGCACCACGTGTCCCTTTTGGATGGACGACTGAGATTGCTCCATGATACTGTGGGCCTGGGTCCGAGACGCCTTCGGCACTTCACGTCTCGGGGATAGTAAGAGGCTGCTCCTTGTGCTTCAAAGTCACGATGGGCGAAAAGGCAAGGAGCCTAATCGTGCACCACGTGTCCCTTTTGGATGGACGGTTGAGACTGCTCCGTGATACTGTGGGCCTAGGTCCGGGGCGCCTTCGACACTTCACGTCTCGAGGATAGTAAGAGGCTGCCCCTTGTGCTTCAAAGTCGCGATGGGCGAAAAGGCGAGGAGCCTAATCGCGCACCACATGTCCCTTTTGGATGGACGGTTGAGACTGCTCCATGATACTGTGGGCCCGCGTCCAGGATGCCTTTGGCACTTCGCGTCTTGGGGATCCCGGTTGCAAAGAAAAGCATTTCAAGGTCGCGATGGGCGAAGTGGCGACATAGCCTATATGCACACCACGTGTCCCTCTGGATGGATGGTCCTGATCATTTGATGAATGTAATATAAGCACTATCCATCGCACTAATCATGGCGCAACTCTGTTAACTGCAATTTCCCACCGACCGTCGATCTGCTTCACTAATTGATCCTTGCCGTTGAAATCAGACTGCTCGCTCGCTTGATTTTAAAACCTGAAATGGACTTCTCCTGTGGGATGCACTCGGTGCTTAGGCTGCGGCCTTGGACTAGAACACATTTGATGGGTTTCCACACCCCATTTCTTCGCATTCTACATCAAGGGTCTGAAATCGGGAAAAACAACCCACTTGCAAGAATTGGTGCTAACATTAGGCTCCATGGGGGATAGAGTCGTCCCTGTGATGCTCTAAGAACTCATTTTACAGCTTCAGTGCCTTTTGTTGGGCTATGGAGTCATTTACTAAGCTGGAAATAAAAATGAAAATAAACAAAGAACCCAAAGGACAATATTTACAAACAAAGGAGCCGTCTAAGGCTCAAACAAAACATTTCTTCAGAAAATGCCCATTTACTGGGCTGTTGAAAACCTCTTCACCCTCCAAATCCTGCAACATGTACGTGTTGTTTGAGAAAACCTTAGAGATTTTGAAGGGCCCGATCCATAGGGTGTCAAACTTGCTGTGTTTGCCCTTATCCTGTATGGGTGCATCCCACTTAAGCACCAAATCCCCGATCTCAAACTCTTTCTTCTTGACCTTCCTGTCAAAAGCCAGTTTGACCTTCTGTTGATGGTCCTGAATTATGTCCATTACCTGCTCTCTGGCTTGCTGGACTTCCACTAGTTGATGAACTCTTCTGATAATGTCATCAGGATCTTCTTGATAATCCTAGAAGAACTTTGCTACAAGAATGGCTAGCTGAGAAGGGAAAACAACTTCTGCTCCATAAACTAATTGGAAAGGGGAGATGCCTATAGATCTCTTTGTGGTCACTCGATCGGCCCATAGAGCGAATTTCAACTTTGAATCCCAGGCCTTTTTGTTGTCCTCCAATAGTCTTTTGATGATCCTTATCAGACTTTTGTTGGAGGACTCTGCTAAACCATTGCCCTGGGGATAGTATGGGGTGGAGTGAATCAATTTGATTCTGAATTGCTCACAGAACTTGGCTAACGGCTTAGCCTTGAAAGAGGCTGCATTATCAGTGACAATCTTTCTTGGGTAGCCGAATCTTGTGATGAGGTCTTCCAGGAATCCAATGATTACCTTGTGGGAAGCACTCCTGGTGGGAATAGCTTCTATCCATTTAGTAAATAAATCTGTGGCAGCTAGGATCCATCTGTGTTGCCCACTAGAAGCAGGGTGGATTTCTCCAATAAAATCTAGGCCCCATTGCTGGAAAGGTCCCGAAAAAACTACAGGCTTTAAAGGCAAAGACTTGAGCTGTTGTTTTCCTGCAAATCTTCGACATTTGATACAGGCTCTGACCTTTCTGCAGACATCAGTGAATACAGTGGGATAGTAATATCCAGCCTTGAGGATTTTGTAGGTTGTGGCTTTCCAGAAATGATGCCCTCCACATTGGCTATCATGAAATTCAACCATGATCCTATCAACGTCTTGTGGATTCATACATTTCAAAAGCACCCCCAGGGGATATTTCCAATATAAAACTTGATTGACAAGGCAGTATCTGACTGCTTTGAGCTTCAAATCTCTTGCCTTGTTTCTTTGCAGGCCATTTGGAGGCCGCAACTCTTGCAGAAAATATATGACATCCCTATACCAGGGACATCGAGCCAACAGGGGTTCCGCTTGAGGGTCTATATCAGACAGTTGATCCTGTTGATTTTCTGAGCATTCATTGATGACACCTACTCCCAAAGCTTTACAATTTGCTTCAACCAACAACTTAGCTAAACCTTGACCTTTGATTAATTTGGTAGGCCTTATTTCTAAGTCAAACTCAAGGATCTTGGCTATCCACTTACTCCTCCTCCCGTCTATGTCAGGCTGAATAAGAATGTATTTAACAACGGCCGAGGGGACATAGGCAATGATTTTTGACTGCAGGACATAGGTTCTAAAGGCTTTGAGAGCCTTTACCAAGGCATAGGCCTGCTTCTCCATAATGTCGTACCTAACTTCGAAATCCCTCAGAGCTCTGCTAAAATAGGCAATAGGCTGCTCTAGCCCAGCCTCGTTTGTCTGTAATAAAACAACAGCCACTGTGTCAGGTGAGGCAAAGGAGAAAATAAGGAAATCCTTTGAGTAATTGGGACTGATAAGCACAAGAGCTTCAATCAAGGCCTTCTTTACCTGCTCAAAGGAATTTCAAGATTCAGCGGTCCACCTTACTTCATTTCCCTTTCTCAACATGGTTGTTATTAATCTTACCCCTTCAACAAAGTTAGAAACAAATCTCCTTAGAAAATTAATCTTACCAAGGAAAGATTGGACCTCCTTCCTGGATCTTGAGATTGATAAGGCATGTATTGCCTCAACTCTGCGAGGATCAATCTTGACTCCTTCAGATGATACTATGTGACCCAGTAACTTTCCCTCCTTCATGGCGAACATAGATTTCTTGGGATTCAATGAAATGCCAAAACTCCTGCATTTCAGAAAAACCTTCCTTAGATGACAACATTGTTCTTTATCAGATTTGGAAAAGACTGTTATGTCATCCAGATAGATGACCACAAACTTATCCCTTTCCCCAATGAAAGCTATGGCACGTTGAAATGCTGCCCCTACATTCATCAATCCAAAAGGCATTTTAGCATACATGAATGTGCCCCATGGAGTGGTAAATGCCGTATTTTCCCTGTCCTCAGGCAGAACAAAGATTTGATTATAGCCAAAGAAGCCATTGATCATGGAAATCCTGGATGCTCCTGTTACCCTCTGCAATATATGTTCCATTTTTGGTAAGGGGTAATTGTCCTTTCGTGAGCTCCTGTTCAGGTTTCTAAAATCTACACAAAGTCTGATTTCTCCATTCTTCTTCCTTATTGGGACCAAGTTGGCCACCCACTCTGAATATCTCAGTGGCACGATGATCTGGGCCTATAACAACTTCTTCACTTCCCTCTCCATGATAGGCAACAACATAGGATTGATATGTCTTAGCTTCTGCCTAAATGGCTTTGCCTCCTTTTTCAATGGGATTTTATGCTCAGTGACATAAGTGTCATATGTTTTGAGATCTTCATAGGTCCATGCAAAAACATCAGCAAACTCGCTCAATAGTTCAACGTATTCAGCCCTCTGCTCCTTTGCTAGACTTCTGGACAATTTGACAAACTTGGGTTCATTCTCAGTGCCAATGTTGCACTGAGTTGTATCAACGTCATCCTCTGGGATTTCCCCTTTTAATGCCACATCATTTCTATCAAAAATCCTTTCCAAAGGAACCAGTCCCCTTGGAATATGATTGTTGGGCAGCTGCACAATGCTACGCTCTGCAATCTTATTCAGAAAATTACCCCCATCAATCTTTTCTTCAGAGACAGAGTCTTGGTCAATATGCATCTCTGAAAATTCTTCGACAATCTCCAAGAATCTTTTGATCTCAAGATCATCCTTGAACACCTTCCAATGTTTGACATTGTCAGGTATGGAGGGCCTGTATTTTACATCTACATCGTATCTGAATTTGGGTGGCAAGGGCACTTTGAAATGGCTTGCTGATGTAGCCAAGGAATCTTCCACTGTGTTCTTCTCTCTTGGGACGAAAGAAATGTTAAATGCTAAGAAGAAACTGTCAATTAGGTCCCATACCTCATTTCTGTAACTCCTGAGTCGAGGATGCTTAGCCTGATAAGCGTTTCTGATCCGCTAGACTATCAATTTTGCATCTTCGAACACTACTACCTCCTGAATTCCCATTTCTTTTGCAGCCCTTAAAACTAGAACAAGAGCTTCATATTCTACCACATTATTAGTTGCTTCAAATTCAAGCTTGTATGACAGGGAAATGGCTTCCTGCCAAGGCGACACAAAGACCACTCCAGCGCCAACGCCTTCGCTAGAAGAAGCTCCATCGATTTTTTTTCTTCCATATGGAGGTGTTTGGAGGAGGTGTCCCATAATCAAATAAGGGTTGCTTTCTGATTTGGAAAGGGGCTTCAGGAGCATCGGTGATCTGCAATAAGCTAGACCCCAAATCAGTGTCAAGTGCAAAGATGGGATGATTGGTGGGGTTTGCTTCATCACTGACAATATAGGCTAGATGGACCTCTCTGCACAACCTCTTGTGTTCCCCTCCAAAGACTGGAATGGTGACATATGTGAAATCCATCTGCAATGTTCCTCCAAGATTTTTAATCCAAGACCTAGACAATAGCATGCCAAACTTGGGGGGAACATCAACTACCACAATGTCCATGACCACACTCTTCATTGGCAACTAAAATAAAGAGACCACCAAATCTTTGATGACTCCAAGACATTGCACCCTCCTTGAATCAAAAGAGTACAAATCATGATAATCCTTTGTCACTTCCGGTCACAACTCTTCCATGACTATTTTGGGCATAAGGTTGTGGGAAGCTCCTGAATCCATGAGGCAATTATGCAACACTTTATCATGTATGTTCAGGGAGGTGTAGAAGGGAGGGGATGAATCATCTCTATCTTCTACCATGGGACCTAAGACGACTGCTGGCTTTTCATCTTGGAGATTTATTGAGTCCGTGGAAGGCTGCAGGGGCTCAGATTGTAGCAGTTTGGCGAGGGACCTTTTGAAATCTTCATTTTTAACTAGTTTGGATAGGGGTACAAGAATTCTAATCTTCTGAATCTCATGCTCAAAACTAAAGGAGGAGAGAGACTTAGGAACTTCCCTTACCTCGGAGGCGGGTTCCTTGGATGCTGGTGAAGCATTCTGAGCTTTCTTTTCTTTAGTAGTGGTTGCTACAGCTTTAGTAGGCCTTTCTGCTATGAGGGGCTGATCCTGGCTATCAAAATTTAATTCTTTCTTTTTTGACCTGAGATTGTATCTGTTAGGGGTGTTGCTGGCCTTTTCCCCTTTACTCAACTCGTTGATTTGAGTGTTGATAAGGGATTCTTCATATGTAGATTGAGTAAAATGAGGAAACGGGGAAGTGTCCTCGATGCAGTGGATTTCAGGGTCGAGTTCATCCACCTCCTCCCCTTCCTCGTGAGCAACTAGGCTATTCTGGAGAGGGGTCTGAATCCTATGATCATCCCTGTCTCTGCTTCTTTGTTCCTTTGGCAAAGTCTGTGGCATATGGTTACCAGGCCTCCTGAAACCTCTGTTATCAGTATTCTGGGGGTTTCTGTACTTTGGCTTCACCTCTAACTCCCACTTATCCATCCTATCTGAAAGAGATTTCAATATTTTAGCCACCTCATCCGTCTGAAGGGGAAGGGGAGAGGAATGGGATGAGGAGGCCTATTTTCTTCTTCTGGATACGTCTCTGTCAGCCTTATTCTTGAGTCGATCAACAACCAATAGGTTAGACTCTACTTCCACGGCTGCGTTCTGCATGTGAGCCAGGGTGGTGGCTCTCCTTTCCCTCAGCAGGAGGCAGAAATCAAGATCAAAAGCGCTGGCATAAGTGATCTTTGCAGAAGCTTCGGAGGTCTTTATCTCGGTGGGGATCTTATTGTACATTTTATTAAATCTTTTGGAGAAGTCAGAGACAGACTATCCTTCCTTCCTCTTCAAAGACCTAAACTCAGTCATGTAATACATGAAGTCCCTTTTGTCTCCCCATTGTCTGAAAAAGGAACTATCCAAAGCCTCAATCCCATCAATAGATCCAGGAGGCAGGGCCCTCAACCATTTTCTAGCCTCGCCTTCAAGACTATGGACGAAAATACTCATCCATACATCTGCATGCATGATAATATGGGCGTCTTTAAAGCTGTAGAAGGCTTCAAGGTGTTCTTCTGCAGCTATGTCCCCTTCGCCCGTACACTTGGGCAGCTGCTTGAGGTAGCCATCGGCTGTAAGGGTATTGAGAGGCTGAGGTAACACAAGGGGAGCATATCTAGCAACTATAATAGCCTCTATTCTGGTCATGGGGGAATTTGCTCCTGCCATAGGAATATTAGGTGGAGGAGAACTCGGAGGAGAAGGAGTTCGAGAAGGGGATACTGGGAATGAGCTTCCAGGAAACAATGGGGGATTTAGGGAGAGGGTTAACTGGCTTGAGTCAGCAGATGCTTCTCTCTGTGCAGAAGTGGCAACAGTAACAAGAGGAGGAGTAGTAAAGCTAGGAGTGGGGAAGTCTCTTGTGGTCCTGGGTCTACACCAAGGTACAACTTCAGGGGAAAGGGGAGTGACAAGGATTTCTCCCTCAATCCCAGATCGAGAGGGGAAAACTCAGCAGGAACACTCTCGAAATTCAGGAAACATGAAACTTCAGAAAAAGGTCTGCTAGGAAACTGAGGAGGAGAAAATGGAGTTTCTACAGAAAAAGATGGCGGATTACCTGGTTCGATGATGGAAGTTTCTCCTTCAGAGGCCTTTCCTTTTTTGAAAATCACCTCTGGATTAGCTATAGGTGTAGCTAGAGGCAGCTTTGGATGTGACCGCGTATGTCTGCATCTGGAAGCCACAACTAAAACAACGGGCTCTGATGCTTGATGCACCTTCAGAATCAGAGGCTCAATGTCGTTCAATGCCAGGGAAAATTTTCAACTTCGTCCCTGAAAATGACGCCAGAAATGTTAGCGTCAGAAGTCACTCCTGGATTGCGATAGGAGCAGAGCCCAACGCCCATTAGTTTTATGTCACGATAAGTTTAATGGATGATCAATTGGTTAGAGACCCAGGATGGAATCACTCTAGCTCAGGGACCAGGTCTGGTATGTAAAGAACAAAGGAGGTCTTGATCTAACTTCAGTTAGTGGGTTGATTGTAAAATGAGCAGGTGGTGAGAGGAGTGAGCAAAACTACCTCAGGCAACAGGCCTTTCAACAGTTTGCAGAAGAAAAAATCTAAATGAAAGATCCTCTTGGTTCAGAGTTTCGGGGAACTGAAGGGGCGACTTGACTAGATCCTCCAATTCCAAGTCATTCAACGTTGAGAAAATCACAAGACCGATTAGAGACAACGCAACTGTTACAGTGATCCAACCTACATCATCCTATAACAGCTACAACTCGACTGGATCCTCCAATTCCGAGATGTTCTAACACAGTGCAAACAAAGATATGAAAGAAACTGACATTCATAAGGCAAGAAGTCTCAAGAGTCAATGCATAACCAGAATAACCAGTGCTTCGTTAAAGCTTTTACAATTGGGAGCCTTGCTCAACCATTAATGCCTTGAAAAATGTCAAAACTAAGTACATATACTCCTAAACATTTGCCCAACAGAGACGTCCTAGACTTTCGAGATGGGGTGTCTCTTCAATCAAATATGGCCTGCACTCTGTCATACGCCATCTTAACTCGGCATGGCTCATGCTAAGAGGTAGTTGAGCTCTTAAATGTTGAATTAGCGTGCGTAGGCTTCCCTGGTGAGTCAAGGACTCGGCATGGCTTTTGTGGAAAAATCCCGGTATAGAGGACCATCTCGGGTAGACTTCCTGCCGGGACATCCATACCTTGCAATTAATGAGTGAGGCGAGGTTTCAACCACCCCCTCTCTTCTTCATTCACTCCGAGAAGGTATTAGTGCGAGATCAAGTCGAACTGGCACCTGGGTAACACGGTGCCCCCCTTCTGAAACTCAACTCGACACTTTTGGCCCCCTTGGTACAACTCTTTCCTTTTTCCCAAGTGACCACGGGCCGCGACCCTGTGCTTTTCCTCAAAGGAACTTTCGATGCTTCAGGGTTCGGGGTTTCGAGATGTGAAACGATGAGGAGCGCTTACTCCTTGAACTCTCGAATGCCGACATGACTTGATCGTGCACCACACGTCCTTTTGGATGGATGGCTGAGACTGCTCCGTGATACTGTGGGCCCGGGTCCAGGACGCCTTCGACACTTCGCGTTTCACGGATAGGAAGAGGCTGCTCCTTGTGCTTCAAAGTCGTGAAGGGCGAAAAGGAAAGGAGCCTAATCGTGCACCACATGTCCCTTTTGGATGGACGACTGAGACTGCTCCATGATACTGTGGGCCTGGGTTTGGGACGCCTTCGACACTTTGCGTCTCGGGGATAGGAAGAGGCTACTCCTTGTGCTTCAAAGTCGCGATGGGCGAAAAGGCAAGGAGCCTAATCGCGCACCACATGTCCCTTTTGGATGGACGGCTGAGACTGCTCCGTGATACTATGGGCCCAGGTTCGGGACGCCTTCGGCACTTCGCGTCTCGGGGATAGTAAGAGGCTACTCCTTGTTCTTCAAAGTTGCGATGGGTGAAAAGGCGAGGAGCCTAATCGCACACCACTTGTCCCTTTTGGATGGACGACTGAGACTGCTCCGTGATACTATGGGCCCGGGTCCGAGATGCCTTCGACACTTCCCGTCTCGGGGATCTCGATTGCAAAGAAAAGTGTTTCAAGGTCGCGATGGGCGAAGTGGCGACATAACCTAATTGCGCGCCATGCGTCCCTCTGGATGGACGGTCCTGATCATTTGATGAATGTAATATAAGCGCTATCCATGGCGCTAATCGTGGCGCAACTCTGTTAACTGTGATTTCCCACCGACCGTAGATCTTCTTCGCTAATTGATCCTTGACATTGAAATCAGACTGCTCGCTCGCTTGATTTTAAAACCCGAAATGGACTTCTCTTGTGGGATGCACTCGACGCTTAGGTTGCGACCTTGGACTAGAACGCATTTGATGGGTTTCCACACCCCATTTCTTCGCATTCTACATCAAGGGTCTGAAATCGGGAAAAACACCCCGCTTGCAAGAATTGGTGCTAACAATGTCTAATCAATGGGTAAATGGAAACATTAAAGGTTGTTTCAACTTGGGAAAAGAAACAAGGGGTAACGTCAAAATTGGTATCAAATCTTAATTAAATTAATATATATTCTATTTATTTATGATTTGTTTGTATGGTAAAAATAATATAATTTAAATGTGAATTACTTAGTTTTAAAAGTATTTTAACTTCGTGTTTTAAGGGTTAATTTAAAAGGTTGAATCATTCATCCAAAATATATTGTTAACGAGAAATCATAACTTATCACAAATTGAAATCATTGTTAAAAAAAATAATCTTCAAGACCTTACAAAAATTGTATCAAATAGATTTAGGAAAAAATTATAAAAAATTATTTGGTATGTGACAAAGGAGAAATACAAAATAAGATATATATGCCTTATGGCATCCACAAGACAACAAACATAAATAAGAGAACATGCATATGCCACCATACCCAAACACATAATTATAAACAAGACATCAGATAGAAGAGAACAAAGATAAATCATCCATAACACAAAGACAAAGCAGTTGCAACACAACAAGAGACTGAATCACACAGAGCATGACTCCTCATACACATTTGGAAGAGCCCATGAGAACTTGCATATGCAATACATGTGCAAACTAAAAAACAAGAGTTGCATGAAACCCATGATTTAGAAGAAAGAATTTGTGCCATGGCCATAGAAAATGCATGAATCATAAAAATACATGCCATACACAGAGCAAATGCATGACATGTTGTAAAAAAATATGTTCCCTAGCAATTAAAATTTTTGCATAAGCAGAGAATTTTTTTTGTAGACAAAGGAATTAAAGTTTAACAAAATGTTTTTCACTCATAAATATTGGAGTAAGAATACTCCAACAATGAGCAATTTTGGTTCCAGAAAGGGAAGGAAACATAGGGTAGACATCTTTTGAAAATATTGGGAAACACGAAGCACACATATTTGGGGAAATGGACGAAGGGGCTCAAGAGACTTCTCACTTGCTCTCCCCAATCACTACCATCACTCCTGCTTTGAGTTCTCCATTTGTTGATTCAACATTTTGTTATGTGCCCTCATATTAGGATAATATATGTTTTTATTTTGTGTTTTGAATCAGCTTTGGGTCAGTGAGGGAGAGAGGTAGATATTGGGGTTCAGGGGGAAGGGTAAATTTTTTTGGGTTAGTGAGGAAAGAGAGCACATATCTGGGAAGAAATTCCTCATCCATTTCAAAACATTTCCCAAAAATTCACTAAAGTTTCATGAAATGACCAAAAACGTTTGTACAATATCTAGGACCACCAAAATCATACACATTTTTCAAGTTTAATTGATTTTTAGATTAATAGTTGTCATGAATATGGTCTTTAAACTACTATAAAATTACTACTTTTACGATTTCTTCTATTTACATAATCATATGGCTATTTTAATACTTGAATGCTAGCTCTCTCATGAAATACAATTACAAGTAACTATGTATGAATTTGCATTTTATTATAAAACACCATTTACCTTCTTAAAACTAAAAAAATAATAACATAAAAATGTATTCATCTTAATTTCAGATTTATCTCAAAATGTAAATTTTACCTTAAATTTTTTCACTATAATTATTCTTAGACACTTTATATACTCATTATTAAAATTACTTATGCTAATTTATTATAAATAATGTTCCCAAAAATATTAATATTGCCGCACAAAAACTTGAAAAAAACCCATAACTATATCTTTAGTTCGTTCAAAAAAATCTCGGGCATAGAGTTGAAGCACATGTTAAACAGCCTTAAAACTAACAAAAATATATTTTTTATTTATTGATGAAGATCTTAGTAAAAAGGCAAACTATCTTAACACTTACAAAAGTTATGAGGTTCATCAATCTCAAAGTTGTAAATTTGGAGGATTAACTCGGTTGATTTTTTTTATAAGGACGAAGTATTAAAGTGATTTTTTTAGATCACGATTACTTTGGTGGCGGGATTATTTTGGTGAGACATAGTCTCAAATCCAACTAAATGTTACTATAAACCCCACGTTATTGTCAACAACGTGCAAGTCAATGCCTAGCAAGAAATTTATTTTTTATTTACGGGAATCATCTTAATACAAAAATGTTTAGCAAGAAATTTATTTTTTATTTAGGAGAATCATCCTAACACAAAACTTATGAGTTAGCAAGGGTTGAGACGTCTAGAGACACACCCACGAGGGGGCGCCATTCTTGGAGGTTCAACATAAGTGGAGAGAGAGAGAGCGCAAAACCTACCTCCCAACTATTCAAAATATTACCCCTTGACTTTACACTAATACAATTTCTTGATAAAAATGCTTTAAAAAAAATAGGAATGAAATTTAATAAAACTCACAATAAATCTTATTTTTATGGATTAGAGAGCAACTAGGGAAAAAAGTTTCTTAATGTTAAGATTAGGTGGAAATTGTTTTACACAATGTTTATCCAAATTAATGTGAATGGGTAACTATTTTATTAAAATTCTCATAAGGTAGATTTTTTAGGTATTAGGTTTGGATAAAAATAATGTGTTTTTTTTAAGAATTTAGGGGCTTTCATAGTGCAATATATGAGATATCATTTAGGAGATCAACTCCTTAGAGTAAGTCATTAATCTATGACTCATATCAATGAGTATTAGTCATAAGTAATCAATTTCTCATGATTTTGATTAGTCCACTTTGTACTCATTGCATCTGGTGATGGGGTGAAGAAGTGAGATTGAAACTAGCTAAATGAATCACATAAGATCAATCATCACCTCTAGGGCTTGCACCCGATAACCTAGACTTCCCTAATGTGTGACCACCCTCGAAGTCTTGGTTACTGGGTGCCCACTTCTTCGCCCCTGTGAGTATCACCCAACTTAATAAGTGCTAAGTGGACTATTCAAAATCATGAAAAAATGGCCATTACAACTAAGACTCATGGATATACATCATAGATTAATAACTTATTCTAAATAGTTGATCCTAAAAATGATATCTTTAATATATTTTATGTTTCTTATTAATGTTAACATATAATTATTTTATTAAAACTTCTTTTTAGTTTAAACATTAGGTTTAATTAAAAATAATGTATTTTCTTTTTTATGAATAATTTTGATATTAAAATTGTTCGAAATTTAATCTCAACTTTACTTGCACAACTCAAATCATGGTGAGCATTTCAACCATACTTCATTGGTCACATATCATAATGAAAAATGTCTATGTACCATACCATAGTAATGGTAATTGCACATTACCAAAATGAAATTGAGTACTATTCAGATACGGAGTGTGCTAATTAGGAGTAATCTTCTTTTTTTAGTTATCTTTTTTCGCAGGTTTTTTTATTGTTTGTTTTTTAATTTTTGGCCAATTCATATATCTGATCAATTTTCTGAGTATAGGTTGGTTTAAAATGAATTATAACCCTAAAAACATTGATCCATGTAAAACTTAGACTACCTTTGAAAATTTTATCGGATTCAAATCCAAATCCTTTTTTTTTTTACTGAAAAACAAAAACTCGAAAAAAAAGATTACTCCCAAATTATTACAAATATAAATCGCTAAGCACATTCTGTAATAAGATTGGAATTATGGAGTCCACATCTTTGACTGAATCTTTCATACTTATGGTCATTGGTCGAGCCTTTTGTTATATTTTGCGGGCTACTGTAACATTGGGGCGAATATCGTAGAAATGCAAGGTAACGTGTCTGCTTTATTTTTGAAACTTTCAACTGAAAAATGTAGCGCGTTTCAGATTTAGCTGTCAGATTTTGAATTTCTTGATGAAATCTGTGCGTTTCAGATTTAGCTGTCAGATTTTGAATTACGGGATGATATCTATTTATCTGTGTTAATAGGTTAAAAAGACAATGTAAGCTTGTTATATTTGTAAAAAGGTGTTGGTTAAACGTTTTATTTTTTGAGTTTTTTTTTATTGAAATTAGGTGATATAAATTTGGACAAAATAACTATTTTTTGTTGTTTAAATTGTATTTCTGAATGTATAAATGGATTCAGCGTGATGAAAAACTTTTGGGGCACTTGGATTATACAAACTTAGCCATTCAAATCTGCAGATCCAACCTTTCATCACTTGGTTTCGGGTAAAATCAAACGGAAAAAGTTGCAAAAAAACCTCTAAAAAGTAGAACTTAATTTATAAAATGCAGGGTAATTTGTGAGTGTGTATTGTTTCGATGGTGTTATTATCAATATCATTTCTCCAAATTACATTTCTGAATGCAGAAATAAATTTAACTTGCTGAAAAACTCTAAAACACTATGATTATACAAATTTAATCACTAAAATATGCAGATACAACAATAGATTTCTAGCAAATGTCCAAAAAAAAAAATGCCAAAAAAAACAAAAACTTAACACAGTAGGCTGGGATATATTTAGGGCAAAAACTTAACACAGTAGGCTGGGATATATTTAGGGTTTTCCGTAATTGCAGTTAAATCGATAATAAACTTCGGTAATGGCAATGCATTTCTGTGTAAGACCCCGTGATGATGAAACATTTTCTTCCCTAAGTGGATAGGTGTGCTTAACTACCTTTTGGAAGTGGTAGTTTGATTAGGTTGAATAAGTTGGCAACCAGCTTATGAACTTGGGGTTTCTTTTCAAATCTTTTGGGGAATTCTGCTATTGCGTTGGGGGTCGCGGCCCAATTCAAGTAAAATGCTGAAATTTATTTTATGTGGATAGAAGTCAAGGACCGTTGCGCAGAGATTGGTATGTAAGAATAAATTATGTTGAAATATCCAAAGCTGATCAAAGTAAATTAAGGGTAAATGAGTTTTTGTCAAGAACCCTGTGAACTACTTCAAAAGACTACTAACTACTAAAATCTGTAGAATTTAGTGAATCTTACTTGTCTTCAATCTTAACAGAAGGCAATTACAGAACAATATGCAAAATGGAACATAAGGCAATTACAGAACAATATGCAAAATGGATGGTTTCTTATGGGAAGCCTATCTCAAGTTACTAACCCTGTCAGATGACCCTAATCCAAATAATTTGGAAATTTTAATAAGTGTAAAACGATCATAAGTAGCGTGTATGCTAATTTTTTTTTTTAATTTTCATTTTCAAAATTTTCAGGGTTTTCTCCACTGCCATTGTTAAACTGACTTAAGAGCTCTTTCAATACATGAATGGCCTGTAGGGTCAGTATGGTCCAAATGGTTGTCAAACATACATTAGGTTTTAGCTTTTTGTTGTCTAAAGTGGTTTAGTTTTTTGTTGTCAGTTATCCTGATGCATTTCTGTACAGCTTTTTGTTGTCCAAAGAGTTGTCAAAAATACATTAGGTTTGAGCTTTCTGTGGTTTGTTATCCTGATGCTTTTCTATATATTACTGGGTGCTTAGCTTAGAGCAAAAAGGTTGAGGAGTTTATGTATTATTTGACATTTTTTATCCCACTGAAATCAAAAAGATCATTGCATACTCCTTACTAAGAAGTTCATTTCTATGAATTGTTAGCGGTTTTCTTCAACTGTTATCCTAACCACAAAATAATGAGAAACCAAATGCTAAACTAGCATTCAATATTTACTACCCTAAGTGACGGGGGGACTCCGAGAAATAGATATATGGCCGATGGTTGACAAGTCTTTCCATCTCTAATGCAAATTGATGTATTAGAGGGAAATGTTTGAGCAGAATGGGATTTACAACATTTACCCTGCAATGAATTTTGGTAGGCTAATTAAAAATATCGTTCTTCCCATCACTTCACATTGTAATTTATAAAAGCAAGCAAGCTTGTCTTTTGAGTCTACTTGTGTCAGCTAAAAATGAGTCATTTTACTCATTAATGGTGAACTATTTTGACATTAGTCAAATTCACTAAGGCTCAGTGAGTTTTATCAAGAAGAAACAAATTTGTAAAGACTGAATTCAATAGACAAAGTTGGTCAGCAGCACATGAAACTAAATACGATTTGAAAACGTTCATTCTTCACCATATATATATAGACAGTGAATTTAGAGAAAGCCATCTAATTGGTTACATATTGTAACCACAAGTGAGTTTTATCAAAGAAGCTGAGTTCAATAGACAAAGTTGGCCAGCAACACATAAAACTAAATTTAATTTGAAAACGCTCATTCTTCACCTCACATATATATATATAAATCTATAGGAACAGTAAATTCAGACAAAGCCATTTAATTAGATACATATTGTAAACACAATTGGACATATTGTAGAAAATCCCATCACTAGAAGGGTAATTATTTTATCTATTTAGCTTCTATCTAATCTTTGTCCCTACTTTAGTTAATGATTTCAATCATTCCAATATAACGCAACAAATGTTATTTAGTAACAAATAATTAGGCTTATAGAATATCCTTTCAGATTGCTGTCCAAAAACAATATATCTATCTAAAATCATCAACCAAGTTGGGGTATACTCAAATTTTCTTTGAATTTTATTACCAAATTAAAATTATCTAGTTTTGACTGCAACCATGACAGAAAATTCTCGCAGATAAAGATTCATACAATCAAATCAACATAAAAAAGGATTATTTCCCATTGAGAGATTGATCCCTTGAGTCCCTTACTGGTCTCCGACCAAAGAAATATTATGGTCCCACCATTGTTATAAATTCCATGCTGAGCTTTTTATGATTTAGCTCCTCTACATATAAGATATGTTCAGCTCAGAGTTGGAAATATATATAACTAAACAAGTATTAGAGAGGGAATATAATTTGACTGCGAATAGCATTGGTATTATTAATACATTATCTACCAAACAATATGCGTCCTTGTGATTGTTTCAAACTTTCATCTATACATCAATTTAAGAAGCATTTGACACTGCAACCAGATGCATAAACACAAGAAAATGTAGGTGATTAGTGTCATAATGGACTCTCTTATGATTATTTATCGATTTTTTTTGCTAAACATAAAAAGTAGTATCAAAACTTAAAACCAGGCGTTTCTTTACATATGTGTAAAACATCAAGGCATCGTTATATAGAGAGAGAGAAAGAGAGAGAGCATATCCAATATACCATTTTTTACGGAATATCATATATGATTAAATGATAAAGTCTAGATAATAATTTTACACAAAACATCAAATGCAACTGATAACTACAATATTGCTTCAAAACCATGCTTCTATCTAAAACTTATATCATCAATATCCAAATGCCTTTGCTTGATTCATAACTTATAATTTCATGTGATGATGAATAGGAGGATATTATTACATCCATTAAATATTTTAAATCTGATTTTCTTTCCTTAACTATTAATGTTTTACACATGTGTAATATATGAATATAGCATTTCATAAAACAAATATCACCCTAGAGTTACATTCAATGAGACTACATTCTTTGGAAACTTCCAAACACCCACTGTACTTGCAAGCATTATCCTTTAATCATCTCAAAAACTATGCAAAAAGTTCATCTAGTTCCTCAACCAACTCTATGCTGCATAATATTGTTTTGGTATTGTTGCCAAAGTTGTTGCTCCCACGCCCATAGCTGTTGTTTCTTAGCCAATTCTTCCATGTGCACCTATGAAGGAGGTGGAATATCTAATGATGTAGCAAATGGGTCTCCTCCAACTGGATAATGATTGGGGCACCTCCCTCCTGTGTGGGTGGTGGATAATTATTGGGGCACCTCCCTCTTGTGTGGGTGGAGCAGGTAATGCCAAGAACGAAGTTGTTTTTTGACTAGGTAGAACCATGCTACTTGAACTTTGAGATTGAACAAATGTATTTTACTACTAACGAATTCGAAATGCCCAATCACTTAACTGAACTAAACACTACACTCTAATGCCAATACTTTTAGCAAATTGTCCTTAATCTAAAAAAACTAGATCATTACAAACAACAAATAAATCAGGAGTTCATGCTATAAATCTTAATGAGTTATTGAACACGTTGCCCTTTTTACGGAAGTGCCAAAAAAATAGCGTTATTTTTTCCA
The DNA here is from genome assembly GCA_009831015.1 of Picea engelmannii. Classification (NCBI taxonomy): domain Eukaryota; kingdom Viridiplantae; phylum Streptophyta; class Pinopsida; order Pinales; family Pinaceae; genus Picea; species Picea engelmannii. Next base: position 4,672 of record ML813430.1, on the reverse strand, counting down.
TTTCATGTGTTGTCTGTAGCCTATATATGTAACATACCTTTCTCTTACAGACCTCATATGGAAAGTATTAAATGAAAGGCATTCACATGATACATCTTAAAATGTGAAAACTATGGAATCCTAACCCATGTGACGAGCATAATTTGAAAGCTTCCCATGAAACTAGTTGCCCCATGAAACTAGTTGCACCCAGAGGTAAATCCAAAAATCCAAGTGGGAGAGATGTGTAATAGTTAGGTCATCAATCTTTTTTATATGGAAGGAAAACAAAAAATTATAATACTTACACGTTAATATTGATTTGTAGTATAATGATAAGAAGTTGGACAAATAAAAATCACATATACATAGAAAGAGAATTTTTTAATCCAACATAGATCCATCTTAACCCCAGATCTATCAAGCACCAAGAGGGATCAAATTGCCTCAAGGTGAAACCTTTCCTCAAGTATTTGTTCTCTAAAAAGGTTTGCACCTCGAGAAGTGATCGATCTCGGTGCCTGATAGATTCAAGGTTACGATGCATCTAGGTTGGTTAAGAACTCAAGAGTATTTATGATCCAGGTGGATATCGGGGGCCACCCATCTTTTCCAAATGGCTCAAAACAGTTTTCTGGCCATTTTGGCAATTTACTATTTTTAGCAGTTTTAACTTTCGGGGCCATTTTGAGGCCCTAAACGATGTTTTTTGGGAAAACG
>ML813429.1:119962-134224 GCA_009831015.1 Picea engelmannii | reverse complement strand
AATGGCATTGTGTCTATGGGATGTGAGCGGCAACCCCACAACAAAATCCATAGAGATGACTTCCCACTTGGACATAGGGACATCATGTGGTTGTAGGAGGCCTGCTGGGTGATGGTGGTCAGCTTTCACTTGTTGACACTCCAGGCATTTGGCGATGAAATGGACTACATCGTGCTTCATGCCCACCCAAAAGAAGAGCTTCCTCATATCTGCGTATATCTTCTTCACTCCCGGATGCGCACAATAAAGTGATATGTGGGCTTCCTTCAGTATGATGCTTCAAATATCCCCATTCTCAGGGATGTACATCCTTCCTCGATATCTTAACAATCCATCTGTTTCCAAATTATATCCTTCATACTTTGGGTCTAACTTCCTCCCACTCTGGAGGTTTGAAGTAACCTTTAAATACCAACTGTCTCCTAGGAGTTGTGTCAACACATGTTCCCTCAGATTGACATTTAAGGCTACCAAGGAGAAGATACGTGGTCTCCTACTCAAGGCATCTGCGACCACATTTTCCTTTCCCTTGATGTACGAAATACCAAAATCGTACTCACTCATAAACTCACTCCATCACCTTTGCCTGGCATTTAGATCTCTTTGAGTGAAGAGATGTTTTAAACTTTGATGGTCCATTTTGAGATCAAGGTTTTGCCCCACAAGATAGTGCCTCCAAAGTTTTAGAGCTAGCATTACAGCTGTGATGCAGGAGCATCTCTCCATGCAGCTAGCCAGCCAGCCAACCATGTCAGCGTGCATGCATTTATATGCTAAAAGGGAGGCGTAGCCTCATTTAAATATTTGAAATGAATGTAATTTAATATGCTTAGGCTGGTGAGCCATAGAAACCGTTCCCTTGAGCAGGCGTTAGGTAGATCGGCTTTAATGCCAAGAATGGCTGAGATCTAGGTCCGATCTTGGACTAGACTACCCATTCATTGTAATTGAATGTAATTTAATAGAGTAGGTTGAACCTGGAGGCAAGCGCTTGATTGAGCCCTCGGGTAAAAGAGATTTGGAGATCTCATTTTGAGAGGGTAAGAATGGTTGTAGAGGAGCCGAGAGAGCTCCGGAACACCATTGTAAAGATACAGGCATTTTAGCCATTTTTAATGCAAATAGCAGTTTTTCCTGCATTATTCTGTCTTAAATGTATGTTTGTATGTGTTCTATAACTATGTTCTGAATGTATGTTGTGAGGATGCATTCTGCAGGAGTTGTGTTTGGTTTAGGTGTTGAGAGGTTCTTTGAGGCTTCATGCCATGAGGGTATGACAGAGTGTTGTGGACTCTGAACACCGGTGCATGAGTGTACTTCTGAACTCTGAGGAGTCAAACAAAGATGTGCTGAGGCATAGGACTAAAATCATCAACTCAGGAGGAAGACCTCAAGGTTGTTGAATACCTTAGAGGCAGGGTTGTGTATCTTAGACACAGTTGCAGACAGAGTCACTGAGGATTGTGTAGGAGCTCTACCAAGTGGGCATTGAGCGTGAGCACGAGGTGCTGAAAGAAAGAACTTGGCTATGAGTTCGGAGAAGACCAGAATCACTGAGGATTCTGAGAGGCTCTGTCAGGTGGGCATTGAGTAGGTGCGAAGGGTGCACACAAAGAGACAGAACCATTGGAGTGTTCTATGGAAGAGAAGATACCCCGCCATGAGGGCGTCAAAGAAGTGTGCAGACAGGCATAGAGAAAAGAGAAGATAAATCTTTGAGTTCTACTACTTGAAGGAAGAGTCCACTAAGGGACTTTCACGGGTTGTTGAACACCCATAAGGACTCAGCAAGAGAGTCGCTTGAGTAGAAGGATAGCCAGGTGGGCATTCATTTTATTCTCCGTCTGAGGGAGAAGAAGAACGAAATCCCTTAGGGGTCTGAGTGATCCCAAAAGCTCAGAAGAGATAGCACTTTGGTGCGTGAAGACTCTGCAGAGGCGCAGGAGTCAAAAGAAATCCTTCGGGGAGTCGGAGGAAGAGAGCTCAAGAGGGACAGGACCAGTGTGTGCATGAGAGGATTCTGCAGGAGCACAGATGTCAAAATCCTTTAAGGGTTCGAGAGGGAAAAGCTCAGAAGGTATAGCGTCGTGGAGAACGCACAATGAGGTTCAAATCTATAGAACTCACGGAGGAAGGAAGCAAAGGTCGGGGCCTTTGGAACCTTGGAAATTCTCCCAAGGCAGGAAGAAAATACGTGCATGCTCAGGAGGGAGTAGCACCAGCCATCAGATTGGTAAGAGAAGAGATCTAGACCATTTAAGATTCAAGTCCAGGAAGGCGTGCACAGAAGGAGGGGATTGAGAGCCATCGGATCCCACTCGGAAACCCCGATAGCCATTAGATCGAAAAAAGTTGCGCAGAGTTTAAGCAGTTGGAGGAGCCACATCGTCCATTGGATCAGCCGAGAGAATCTGGATCATGGATTCGTGTCTGGGAGATAGCACAGGAGAGGCGCAGAGGAGAATAGATCTGGGTCGTCAGATCTGGGATAGATACCCGACCATCATTGGATTTGGGGAAGCTGCATGAAGTTAAGTCATCGAGACATCAAGGGTCTTGAAATAGAAATTTGATCTGGACCGTTCATTGGAGAGTGGACACGTGTCGTGAGATCGCCCACATCGGGAACCTGGGACCTCGTGAGTTGAAGGGCTAAAAGCTTTCTACCAAGAGTCGCGAGTAGCGAGTTTCTAGGCGGTGAAGAGGCGAGAGGATGGGAGCTGTCCATCTGAAGAGGACATGCGAAAGAGATCGAGGAGATCTCGCGAACTTGGAAGTTCATCGAGTGAAAGCCCAAACACTGGGTGCTCCAATTCACGAGGATGCAAGGAGCGAGAGAAGGATAGCCGTTGGATTACAGTTGAAGAGGACTATTGGATCTGCACGTGGGGTTGCCTATCGGGACTTCGCAAGAAAAGCGTCGAAGATTTAGCATCGAGAGTCACAAAGTCATGAGAGATGACATCCCGAGGGCCACGTAAGCAGTGAGGGCCATAGCGGAAGCCGATAAGTGGAGTACAGGAGGCACGGAGTCATCGGGATCTCACTACGAGGATCCCCAGAGCTGGGACATTAGGATTAGCAAGGTCGCGAGGAGCCGAAGTCTGAATGGGGAGGAGGGACCATTGAAAAGTCACACGCATGCCTTGGCACTTCGGCACATCAGGTGTAAAGAGTTGGAAAATCGAGGGTTCGATATAGCGAGTCGCGAGGACACGAGGGAAGTAAGGCCATGGACACGGGAGTAGTGGCCATATGGTGGAAGCTTAGCCAGGAGGCTAGCACATAGGAGCTGAGAGCTCATCGATAATTCGGGGATCAGGGATTCACGAGGAAAGAGGTTTGCGACCGTGAAAAGTCTGAAACCCCGACGCCCGACAACAGTTTCCTGTGGGGAAATTGGTCATGGTCAGGTGCAGAGGCCATGCAGGTGAATGAAGGACCTATGGATTGGGTCATGTTTTGATAGTGATTCCCGAGGTAATCCAAAGAGCCAATTAGGCTCAACAGAGGGAATTTTGAGAACGATCCTATGAGCAGGAGGTCAGGTAAAGAGACCCTGCGGAATGATAGGTTTGACCTCTTTGTGTCAGGTGGTATAAGAGCAGGATTCTATTTGTATATTGCAGAAAGAGGAGCAGGGAAGAAGACATAGTTGTTGAGGACTCTGTAAGGACTTTTTTGCAGGTAGGCAGAAGTCCGTAGACAGTCAAGGACTGTGAGATGAAGGTGGAACACTCAGGGCTGTGGAGTGACAGCAGCAGATCTGTTAGGGAGGCAGGTAAACAAAACAAGATGGCTACTGAATGCCATAAGCATGATGAATGGAGGAAGCCAAAGCTGATGAGCATAGTAGAAATGGATGAAGAACTCGCTGACATAAAGTGAGAGATGGAGGAGCTCGAATGGAAGATGTGGCAAGAGGAAAAGCTGAGATGGGTATCCGAGTGGCCCATGCAGAAGCCGAAGGTAAAATGGCCAGTCAAGCAGTTGATGGTCAAAATACAGTGCAGGTTGTTGAGAAGATGGTTGAGGTATGCTGAAAACCTCAAGACCACAGAGGAAAAAATGGTTCAGATATGTGAACCAGAAATTGAAGAGATTCTTGGTGTAGAAAATGAAATGGGATCGTTTGATGATCTCAATAACTTCCAGATGGGCAAGGATGAGGAAGTTTCAGATTGCCAGGAGGGAAACGAGTTGATATCGGCTGAGGATCTCACAGACTATCAGGAGGACAGTGAAGGAGTTTCAGTTTGCCAGGAGGGAAACATATTGAGATCATTGAGGGATCTCGAAGACTGCTAGGAAGGCAACGAGAACATCTCAGATTGCCAGGTGGGTAGAGATGAGAATGCGGGACTAGCTGGAAGTCTCATGGACTCGGAGGAGATTTAAAGTCAACATTGGGTGTTGATGAAGATGGGATCAATGGATCTCAAAGTCTGCCAGGAAGGCAACATAAGCATCCCATTTTTCCAGGTGGGCAGGGATGAGCAGGTAAGTTTTGATCAGCTTGAGGAGCTGACTGAGTAGATGGGACTGTCTGAGAGTCTCATAAATTCAGAGACGAATTTGGATCAGCGTATGCAGCTGACAAAACAGGTGGATTCGGATCAGCAGATACAACTGACGGTGGATGATTTGTGGAGCCATGTGATGATTGGGGGAATACAAATATTCCTACCATGTGCCCAGGAGGAGGCAAAAAGTTGTATTGCAGGTGCAGCAACAGCAGCAGAACAATCACAATTGATAATGACTGTTAAGGAGGAATTGGAGCAGGTGTTTGAAACTGCCCAAACACAAGTAGAAGAGGATGAAAAGGATGATGAGAATTTTGAGGAGTGTCTCAACATATTCAGCCAAGGAGTTGAAAAGCAGGAAGCTATAGCATTGGAGCTGACAGCTGAAGGAGAAGATGAAGAGAGTGAGCATTCCGAGGAATGGCTCAACGCGTTCAGTATTGAAGCTGAAGAGACTGCAATAGGGGCATTTGAAGCAGAAGCAGAAGAAGAGGATGACGATCATTCTAAGGAATGGCTCAGCATTTTCAGCCATGAAGTTGAAAATGATGCAACTGAGGGGGTTACAGAAGAAGATGAAGAAGACAAGGACAACATATGTTTTGTTGATCTATGGGAACAGATTGAAGCCCTGGAGGAAAGGGTAAAAGTGCAGGGCATGCACATCCAACAAGTGAGGTTGGAAATGGATGAAGGAGGTATGGGGAATCATAGCGATCTTCCCAATGGCCAAAAATTTTTGCAGCTGAGGAGACTGCAAGAACTGGACCAACCAAGGGAGCAACTGGATGAAGTGATTGAGGAGATCAACAGGCTGATGTTGGGGTCAGTAGCAACTGCCAGCAAGGAGCATTTGGGCATAAGGAAAGAGGCAGCAGCAACAACAACATAGGGGAAGCAGCAGTAGCAGCAGCAAAATGGGGCGGATGAGAAGCTCCAAAGACTGATTTGGGATCCAGGAGGATTTCCAACAACTCAGAAGGGAAGCTCATGAGCAGGATCTCATGATTTTTGTAGCTATGGAGTATGATGCAGGAGCATCTCTCCATGTAGCCAGCCAACCACGTCAGCGTGCATGCATTTATATGCTAAAAGGGAGGCATAGCCTCATTTAAATATTTGAAATGAATGTAACTTAATATGCTTAGGCTGGTGAGCCATAGAAGCCGTTCCCTTGAGAAGGCGTTAGGTAGATTGGATTTAATGCCAAGAATGGCCGAGATCTAGGTCCGATCTTGGACTAGACAGCCCATTCATTGTAATTGAATGTAATTTAATAGAGTAGGTTGAACCTGGAGGGAAGCGTTCGATTGATCCCTCAGGTAAAAGAGATTTGGAGATCTCATTTTGAGAGGGTAAGCGGTTGTAGAGGAGCCAAGAGAGCTCAAGAACACCATTGTAAAGATATAGGCATTTTAGCCATTTTTAATACAAACAACAATTTTTCCTGCATTATTCTGTCTTAAATGTATGTATGTATGTGTTCTATACCTATGCTGTGAATGTATGTTGTGAGGATGCATTCTGCAGGAGTTGTGTTTGGTTTAAGTGTTGAGAGGTTATTTGAGGCTTCATTCCATGAGGGTATGACAGAGTGCTCCGGACTCTGAACGCTGGTGCATGAGTGAACTTCTAAACTTTGAAGAGTCATACAAAGACGTGTTGAGGCACGGGACTGAAATCATCAACTCAAGAGGAAGACCTCAAGGTTGTTGAATACCTTAGAGGTAGGGCTGTGTATCTAAGACACAGTTGCAGACAGAGTCACTGAGGATTATGTAGGAGCTCTGCCAAGTGGGCATTGAGTGTGAGCACGAGGTGCTGAAAGAAAGAACTTAGTTGTGAGTTCGGAGAATACCAGAATCACTGAGGATTCTGAGAGGCTCTACCAGATGGGCATTGAGTAGGTGTGAATGGGGCACACAAAGAGACAGAACCGTTGGATTGTTCTGTGGAAGAGAAGATACCCCGCCAGGAGGGCGTCGAGGGAGTGTGCAGACAGGCACAGAGAAAAGAGAAGAGAACTCTTTGAGTTCTACTACTTGAAGGAATAGTCCACTAAGGGACTTTCACGGGTTGTTGAACACCCATAAGGACTCAGCGAGAGAGTCACTTGAGCATAAGGATAGCCAGGTGGGAATTCATTTTATTCTCCATCTGAGGGAGAAGAAGAACGAAATCCCTCAGGGGTCTGAGTGATCCCAAAATCTCAGAAGAAATATCACTTTGGTGCATGAAGACTCTGTAGAGGTGCATGAGTCAAAATAAATCCTTCGGGGAGTCGGAGGAAGAGAGCTAAGGAGGGACAACACCAGCGTGTGCATGAGAGGATTCTGCAGGAGCGCAGACGTCGAAATCCTTTAAGGGTTCAAGAGGGAAAAGCTCAGAAGGGATAGCGTCGTGGAGAACGTACAGCGAGGTTCAAAGCTGTAGAACCCATGGAGGAAGGAAGCAAAGTTCGAGGCCTTTGGAACCTTGAAAATTCTCCCAAGGCAGGACGAAAATATGTTCATGCTCAGGAGGGAGTAGCACCAGTCATCATATCGGCAAGAGAAGAGATCTGGACCATTGAAGATTCACATCCAGGAAGGCGTCCAAAAAATCACGCACAGAAGGAGGGGATTGAGATTCGTCGGATCCGACTCGGAAACACTGATAGCTGTTAGATCGGGAAAAGTTGCGTAGATTTTAAGAAGCCGGAGGAGCCACATCGGCCATTGGATCAGCCGAGAGAATTTGGATCATGGATTTGTGTCTGAGAGACAGCGCAGGAGAGGTGTAGAGGAGAATAGATCTGGGTCGTCAGATCTGGGGAAGCTGCATGAAGTTTAGTCATCGGGACATCAAGGGTCTCGAAATAGCGAGTTGATCTCGACCATTCATTGGGGAGTGGACACGTGTCGTGAGATTTCCCACATCGGGAACCCAGGACCTCGTGAGTTGAAGGGCTAAAACCTTGGTGCCAAGAGTCGCAAGGCGGCGAAGAGGCGAGAGGACGGGAGCCGTCCATATGAAGAGGACACGCGGCAGAGATCGAGGAGATCTCGAAAACTCGAAATTTCGTCGAGTGAAAGACCAAACACTAGGTGCTCCAAGTCGTGAGGATGCGAGGAGTGAGAGAAGGATAGCCATTGGATTGCAGTTGAAGAGGACCATTGGATCCGCACGTGGGGTCACCTATCGGGACTTCGTAAGAAAATCGTCGAAGATTTAGCAGCAGGAGTCGCGAAGTCGTGAGACATGACATCCTGAGGGCCACGTAAGAAGTTTGGGCCATAGCAGAAGCCGACGAGTGGAGTACAGGAGGCACGGAGTCATCGGGATCTCACTACGAGGAGCCCCGGTGCTGGGACATTAGGATTAGCGAGGTCGCGAGGAGCCTAAGTCCGGACAGGGAGGAGGGACTGTTTAAAAGTCACACGTATGCTTCGGCACTTCGGCACATCAGGTGTCGAGAGTTGGAAAATCAAGGGTTCGATATAGTGAGTCGCGAGGACGAGCGGGAGGTAAGGCCATGGACACAGGAGTAGTGGCCATATGGTGGAAGCTTAGCCAGGAGGGCTAGCACATAGGAGCTAAGAGCTCATCGACAATTCGGGGATCGGGGATTCACGAGGACAGATGTTTGCGACCGTGGAACGTCCGGAACCCTGACGCCCGACAATAGTTTCTTGTGTGGAAATTGGTCATGGTCAAGTACAGAGGCTGTGCAGGTGAACGAAGGACCTGTGGATTAGGTCGTGTTTTGATAGTGATTCCCGAGGGAATCCAAAGAGCCAATTAGGCTCAACAGAGGGAATTTTGAGAACGATCCTGTGAGCAGGAGGTCAGGTAAAGAGACCCTGCGGGGTGATAGGTTGGACCTCTTTGCGTCAAGATGCCAAATCTAAATCATGAGTCATGTATAACTCTTCATGTTTCTTCAACTTCCTTGATGCATAAGCTATCACTCCTCCATATTGCATTAGCACAGCCCCCAATCCTTTCTTCGAGGCATCCGTAAAGACCGTGAAATCCTTTTCCATATCCGACACTCATAGAATTGGCGCACTAGTTAGTAGCCTCTTACGCTCAATGAATGCTCTATCACACTCTTCTGTCCATTCATACCTGACCCCCTTGCGTTGCAAAGTGGTGATGGGTTTTTCTATTTTTGAGAATCCCTCTACAAATCTCCGGTAATAACCTGCTAGCCCCATGAAGCTTCTCACCTCATGGGAATTTTTCGACACTGGCCACTCCATAATGGCCTTTACCTTTTCTGGGTCCACAGAGATTCCTTCGCCGAAGATGATATGACCTAAATAGTGGATCTCTTTCTAGAAGAAGGAACACTTCGACAACTTCCCATACAATTTGTTCTCTCTAAGGCAGGACAACACTATTCGCAAGTGTTCCTCATGTTCTCTTTCATTCTTGGAATAGATGAGGATGTCATCTAAAAAGACTTGTACAAAATGGTCTAAGTACTTCCGGAATATGCCGTTCATGAGGCTCATGAATACTGCTGGTGCATTGGTCAATCCGAAAGGTACTACAACAAACTCCTAATGTCCAAACCGAGTTCAAAAGGCAGTTTTTGGAATATCACCTTCCTTAATCCTTAACTAATGATACCCTGATTGCAAATCGATCTTTGAGAATACTGCTACTCCTTTCATCTGATTGAAGAGGTCATCTATTCATGACATCGAGTACCTATTTTTCACTGTAGCACGATTCAAGTCCCTGTAGTCTATACACAGTCATAAGGATCCATCCTTCTTCTTTACAAAAATTACCGGTGTGCCCCAGGGTGAGACACTGGGCCTTATTAGCACTAAGTCCAGTAATTCTTTCAATTGCATTTGCAATTCACAAAGTTCCGGCACTGTCATCTGATACGGGGTCTTGGAGATTGGTTCTGCACTAGGTTTTAGGTCAATAGTAAAATCAAGCTCCCTCTCAGGAGGTAACCCTGGTAACTTGTTCGGAAAAACGTCCTGAAATTATGACAATACTGGGTACTGATCCAATGAGGGTCCCTTCCTTTCATTCACTTCTTCTACTACATAAAGTCGAAACCCTTGATCTCTACTGGTCTTCTTTCATCATCGACACAAAGCACCCTCTTTGCGACACAATCTACCAAAGCTCAATGAGATGCTAACCAATCCATTCCAATGATTAGGTCATACGCCCCAGGAGCAGTGACATATACCTTTAACCTGGTAGTACACACTCCCAGGTCTACTATACAATTATCGACACTAGGTCCTACTACTTTTTTTTCCCCCGAAGCCATCTCGACTTGTTTAAAATCATCGTGCTCGTAGGCTGCCAACCCACTCTTTTCTAATGTAGATGGTGAAATGAAACTATCTGTCGCACCAGAATCAAAAAAAATATTAACATTGATATGATTTAGCGTACCTGATGACTCCCGCACTGTGGATTGATGTTCGGCCTAGCGGTTATTAATTGTTACGTAAATATGGTGGCTGCTACTTGCTCTCCCCATCGGTGCATTTCCTTCTCTATGCATGAACCCTGATTGTAACTCTGGACAGTCATGATGGTAATGGGGTCCCCCGCACCCCCAACAGGTAAAACGAGATTGAACCTGTGCATTTTTATGTGTCTGTCTCTGAAATGAGTTCCTTCCCCTGGAACCCCTGCCCCTACTCGTTGTTCCTTGAGATGGTCGTGGTCCTGTCTGCACCATTGGTGATGAACGAGATGCTGCACTCGCTTCCATTTAAATCCATGCAACTATTGTCCTTGGCGCGACTCTGTTACCATATGGCAGTGACCTCAAGCCCTCTCCCCTAGGAAATGTCCTTGGGGCCTTCCCTACGAATCCTGGGCGATGCGGAAATGTCAGTCTTGTACCCCTGGTCAAGTTCATATGTTCTTCTGCATAACACGCATTTTCCACCACCTCCGCCATTGAAGACGGTTTCCACATCCGCACCATAGCTCTTATCCTAGGGTTCAATCCATAGACAAAGCGCTATGCCTGTCATTGGTCGTTATCCATATACGACACATATTTGACCAGTTCCATAAATCTGATCTCATATTCTTCTACAGTTCTGTTTCCCTATACTAAGGCATGAAATGCCCCTACCTGTTGTTCCTCTTAGTATGCTGGTATATATTTCCTTCAGAACCACTCCTCGAAAATTTCCCAAGATACTGTGTTTGGGGTTAGGTGCAATTGTCTTTCCAGGTTGCCCCACCAGTTCAAGGCACTGTCTCTTAACTGAAAAATGGCGATCTTCACCTTTGAGTTGGACGCATAGTCCCTTAAGGTAAAACACCTTGTCATGCCTTCCAACCATGCTTCTGCGCATTTTCTGGCGCGACCCCCAGCAAAATATGAAAGTTTGATCTTATGCAATTCCCATGTGATGTCTTCAGATGGAGGTCCTCCCCCTGAATCCCTTGACGCTTCTGGATTACCCGTTCCAGACGGTGGGGGTTCCACTTCAGTCCCTGCCGGTTGTCACCCCTTTAAAGTCTCGTTGATGGCTTCCAACAAGCGCAGTATGAGGGCTAGTTCGAGCGATGGTGGTGGTGGCGCTGGCGGTGTGGGTAGTGCTTGGGACGAAGCTCCCCTGCCTCGACTCCCTCGAGTCCTGACCATCCTGTATGCTTTGACCTGCATCCACCAAAGTTGTTAGGGTGAGTTCCAAGATGTTTCAAATTGGTGCTACTCAAACTAGAAATAGGGTTAGGCGTAATTTTTCTTTACTTATCTGTAAACAGACATTACTCCATTAGGGGATTGGCTAGGTTAGGGTTAGGGTTAAGGTTAAGAATCTAAGCTTGATTTCTTCACCCCTACGAAAAGGACTATTGGTTCCCTTGCCCTGTAGCTATGCTATCCTTGCGCCTTACTCGCCACTTCCTATGCTTACTCTCCTAGTGCATATGCCGCCTCCTTCCCGCTTGTCCTAGTCTAAGCCTTTTAACTTTTCACATACAACTTGATTAAAGTCCGACCTTATGTTTATTAATTTACATCGATCTGCATACACCTATTGACAATGGCACAATTAATGATCTTTTAATCGTAATGAACCTTAAATCCTGATCTGACGGATATGCATTGAAGATGCTGGCATATTCTTAGTCGTCCTCCAAAATCAATGGGTTAGATTTATTGTTCATAACTTTCTTGCATTTATCAAGGCATCCGTTAGCATGTTTATTTTTTATTTTTTAACATTTACCTAATCACATAAAAAAATGTTGTAAGGTTATATAATTACCATGTTTAATGATTAAATAGGATTAAACTGTGGCATCTAAATACTTATCCACAACTGCCATCCACGTTTCAGCGTTCAACAACGCTATGTACCTTTTGGCGTTATTGTTCTTCTTAAGATGCTTCACTTGGTGGGGGTATTGGGTATGACAATTAAAGTATTTATAGGTGAAATTATTTCTAACAGTCACATCGTGTGGTGCGTTGGTAGGGTGGACTTTGTAAAGACTTGACCAGTGGGGAGGTCTGGGGTTCAAATCCCACAGACTCCATTTAAATTTATACTTAGCCCTATATTACTCAAACTTAACTAATATTTTATTAAACTAATTAACTTTGTTAACTTAACTAATATTTTATTAAACTAATTAACTTTCTTAACTTAACTAATTATACTTTAATTGAATCTTTGATTATTTTTTTTTAAATATTATTATATCAGGATTAAAATTTTATATATTTATTAAACTTAATACTAATTAAAAATATATATATATAAAAGAATTTTTTATAAATAATTACAATATAATATTTATGATTGAAATTGTAATTAAACCAATTTTAAAAAAATAAAAAAAATAAAAAAAACTTATGTTGGCAACGTGGGGATCGCATGTCGCCCACTTGCCCCAAGACTCCCAAGTCGGCAACGTGGGGCTTGCATGCGGCCCACGTGCCCTTCGCTCTTCTTCATCTTTGTTTTCATACAAAAAGATCCTGGGAATCCGATCTAAATCCTCCGCAGCAATGGTTCAGCATTGAGACCAACTACTGATATTCGTTTATTGTGGTGAATTTTGAAAATAATGGCCTCGCTCTCTGAGTTAGGTTGGGTGTCAACATTCCCGAGCTAGAATTAACGCAATTCAATTTAACATCTCTTCATACAGATCGTCAGATTTATCTGAATTTTCCAGACTGATAAGAATGATAACATGCAAAAGGGTTTCAAGAAAGGTATTTGATCTAAAATTGAAGAAGACTTGAAACTTGAATAAAAATTGCAAGTGAAATTGTTATGTGTTTTTAAAGCAACCAGATACATTTGCAACACATATTAAAGGATTACTTATGCAAAGATACACATAGACAACATAATAAATCATTGAACATTAGACATAAACACAACAACTTGATAAAGGAGTTCACCGCACTCCGGGCTACATCTCCTGGTCCAGCCTCCAAATGGATCTTTTATATTAAATTTATCAAAGTGCTTAAAAACATATCTTACAGTGCTCAAATCAAAAAAATGACTGCTCCAATGGATCCGCAGTGTCCCAAAACCCCTGTCTAGGCTCTGACGGCTCCTGAAACGGTCGAAAAATGAAGAAGATAGCCTCCTTGAAGTCTCCCCTTCTTCTTTGTTGTCTCTGGTTCTACAATCTGCACCCTTGTTTTCCAAATTTGGCACACACGCTCATTTAAGTGGAAAAACCAAGACCCGTACGCAACCCTGCACCGGTCCAAACCGTAGAACGGTTAGGGCGCCTCCAGCCCCCAACCGCCTCGGCATTTGGTCATATGCCCATGCCACCATAGGCTGGGCGCAAAATTCGTTGGCCCGTTTCAAAACCATGCCAATGGACTTAACCGCGCAACACAAACCCACGCGCATTAATCTTGTGTTAAAAATCCCGCGCACATTGTTATATAACACATATATATAACACAATGTTTCCCGCGCGGATTAATTACAATGTATAAACCACATTTCAATACAAAAACTTTGGTTACCGCGTGCACATATTACATGGAATATGTGTTAATAAACGTTGGTTTTATTATTGCAAAGTCCACGTGCATATAAAATTACGGCCCATATACCATATGGTCACACATATATCCATGCGACCACGGGTCGGGGCTAAGCCCCGACCCGTTCCCCCCGCCATTTAATATGTAATACAAATTCAAATACATTTTAATACGTTTACATATCAAGGAACAAACTATGGCGCAATGGTCGGGCGAGTGTTTGAAACCGTAGGCTTATGGTGAGGTCCCGGGGTCGAACCCCGCGGACCCACAACACTTTTACACAAATAATAAACCAACCCATTAAACCAATGAAACAATGACATGTGGCGCCAAATGGTTGGGCCACGTGTCCACACCTGATTGGACAAACAAAACCAATACAAATGTGCCACGTCCTCTGCCACATCAGCAATATGGTACGACCCTCCACGTGGCCGTACGGACTGTACGGACAGGTATAGTCAGCATCCCAAATTTTTACCTGTTTGACTTGGCAGTCAAATCGCGATATCTCCTCCATACGGACTCCATTCGAAAAAATAAATATACCACCGGAATCAGGAAAACGAGATGGACGCAATGGCACTGTTTTCATCTCAATCCGAGCACTTTGAAAATTGAGCAAATTTTGATCCCCTGATCACACCTCCCCATTAGGAAGCTTTTGGACCTCCAAAAGACTATCTCAGTCTATGTGAAGATGAGGGTAGAGTTCCCTCA